>CAIGRB010058703.1:104198-124368 GCA_903798255.1 Fraxinus quadrangulata
TTGGATTGCAATCAATTCAAGAAGAGCACTTGTGGAATGGATTATAAGTTAAATCAATTTCTTCAATTGAATTGGCTTTGTTGATGTCGATTCCTGGATTATTACTATTTTTCATACTCGTATTGGGCTCGTCTGAGTTGGAACTTGATGAAATTAGGGAGTTTTAAAAATAAGAATTTTGCTATATGTACATAAAATGTTACATAAGATTATTATTAATTTTTACGTTATATTGTTTGTCAATTTAAAATACAGTTAACTTTTTTATCCAATTTTTTTTCTCCGCATCATATTATGTAATCTCTTATTTATAATTTTGATGTACAAGAAGCAAAATTCGGAAAAGAATAGATCATATCTACTTACAATTCAAATTTTTCATATTAGTTAGGGAGGTGAGAAAGTAATTATATGAGAGAAGGATTGTATCTACTTACAACTCAATCTCATCATATTATGCCCTTGTTTGAACACCATTTCGAGAGAAAAATGTATTTTTGAATAGTGATTTTTGAAAAATGTGTAGTTAAAAATAAATAAAACGTTTTCGATTTATGTGTAATATTATTTTATTGAAAAAGTGTGATTAAAAATGAATTTTTCATAAAATGAGATACAAACAAGAGCTATGTCTAAAGGAGGCAAAAAAAAAAAAAAAAACCAATAATTTTCCCCCTTCTCCCTTAGAATAAGAGTTTCAAGGTATTTACCCCTATTTGGTGAGAATTAAAATTAGACTTTTAATATATTTTAATAAAAATACAATGAAATGTGTGATTAAAAAATTGTGAGATCGGTGAAATATGTGATTAAAATTATTTTTTGACATTGACTTATATTAAAATTTGAATTTTAATCCGTACCAAATAGAATCTTAAAACTTTTTGGTAAAGATTTTTTTTAAATCTTTTAAAATAGATTTTAAAAAGTCGAAAAAATTTATGAGACCACGTGCAACATTACTTCGTCTCTACTTAACAATCATTCTTTCAAAACTTTTTCCCTCACTCATTTTCAACAATACATTCTTACAATAAAATATTCTTTAGAAAAACCAAATTTTTTTTTTATATTTTTCAACCACACGCTTTTCAAAAATTTACTATTAAAAAACTCATTCTTTTGAAAAAAAAAATGGTTGTCAAATATGAATTTCATAATAAGAATATGTGATTGAAAATAAATTTTAAATATTTTTTTTAAAATTAAAGGCTAAGCATGGGCTAAATAATCATCAATAGCAAATTAAAAGTACCAAAAATAATCACCCCACTATATTTAAATTATATAAAGAACATTAATCAATTTAGTGTACAGAGTTTCTAAGGAAATATCAAATAACAATGGAGATATGATGTTTTTTTTTTTTTTTAATAAGATTGACTTTTTAAAATACAATTCAAATACTCAATCTGGCATCGAGGCTCGATCAATTTGTTTCATCTAAAGTTAAGTGAGCAGCCTAGTTTAAATTTTAGCATTAAAACATATTACTCATTTTACTCTCTTAATTAAAATTAACATTTTAATATTGAATTTCAAACTTAATATCTTTGACTCACTCCAACTTCACGTTCCTAGAAATGACAAAAAACATTAGTTGAATCCGATATCCACAAGGCCCATCCCTAATGGGGCCGGAATTATCCGTCTAACTAGATAAACGGATATGAGAAACATAGTCCCCGTCCCATTTAAAATTAATTTAAAATTTAAGTATTTTATCAAACAAAAATAAAATATTTATGATAACTTTTAACGATAACATGGGTTATTCTTAACAAATTGGAAGAAAAATTATAATATTTACTAACTAAAAACATAAATAAAATAAAAATAAAAATAAAATAAATAAATGGGCGCGATAAATGGGACATGAGACCTACTCGATCCCACTCCGAACCCGTCCCGTCCTACTTTAATCGAGTATTGAGGATGGGAAAATGTGAAAACAATATCCGATTAGAAGAGTGGTCCGATTAGAAGAGTGGGAATGGTTGACCCACATGTTCACCCCATTGTCATCCTCATGCGTTCCAAAGAAAAATGAGGTGTTATGGTTGAAATGTCGATGTCAATCATGTAACTTGTGGCTACATTTGGCTTGGTTTAAGATGAGGGCTGTGTTCAATTCGAGCCTCTACTTTGCCTCCGGTGGGGTTCCTAACCACTTCTACCACAAGTCTTTGACTAAGGATTTCCCACACTCAACTCTAATCGTTTCTAGCCTCTACTACTTCCGTGGCTCCCAATTTCCAGTCTACTTATTGGAATCGCATGAGGACCACGTATAAAATGCAGACAAATATTCTCACTAGCATTTTGTCAAGACTTTTGAAATTTCAAAATCTTGATAATACATGAAATATTAATGGATACGAGATCGGAATGATATAAAAATATTTAAAATTAAGTTCGAAAATTCAAAAGATATATTGATTTGAGGACTTCGTGAACAATAGAAAATATCAATTAAGAATTAGAAATTTGGTAAATAAATACAAAAAATATTGTTAAAATAGTTTTTCGAGAAGTTTTTATTATAAACATTAGGAAATATCAAGAAAAAAATAAATATACCCTAATTTTTTTATTTACTTTTAGTTTTAAGGGATTAGTTGACTCAATTTATAAACCTATTCTAATTCTCGATAAATTTCTAGAATTTTAGGTGAAATGAGAATTGTAATTCTTCTTACTTCTTGAGACATAATGACAAGAATGATAAACTCTGCTCGAAGGTCATATCTTTACTTATTTTTCATCATATCATAAAATGTATTATTTTGACAATAATGTGCGTCAAACATCCTGAACATGATATATATGAAAGGGTAACATAAAAAATTGAAAATTAAACACGATGCTATTCCTTTCGTGCAACGAGCCAGTCAGAAGAAACCAGGTTTCAGATAGACATGGACCATAGATTGCAAAGAAGAAGAATGGGTCCCACGTGTTTGACGTTGAAAGGTGGGCCTTATCTTTTTGATATGGCTCCCATGTGTGATAGGAATTTGCACGGTTGCACCTGAAAGATGAACAATTGACTTTTAAATGATACAAAGAACATTAATCAACTTAGTTAAGAGAGTTTCTAAGGAAATTTCAACTAACAATCAAGATATGCCATGATATTGATTATTCTCTTAATAAAATTGACTTTTTAAAATACAACTCAAATACTCAATTCGGCATTGCACCTCAAAGAAGGACAATTTTCTGAGATCTAATGAATACTTTGGTTTCAATTTTGGTATTTTGTAAATCGAGATAGCATCTTGGAATACGTTTTTCTTCTTAATAAAATTAATATTTCAAGATTGAACTTCAAGACTTAGTATCATCGACTCGCTCCAAAATCTTGTTTCAAAGAAAAATGCGATATTATGATTGAAATGTCGATGTTAATCATGTAATGTCGATGTCAATCATGTAACTTGTGGCTACATTTGGCTTGGTTCATGATGAAGGCTGTGTTCAATTCGAGCCTCTAATTTGCCTCTGGTTGGGTCCCTAACCACTTCTACCACAAGTCTTTTGTATAAAAAATTTCTTTACCCTTAACTCTAATCGTTTTTTTTTTACCTCAATTACTTTTGTGCCTCTCAATTTCCAATCTACTTATTGGAATCTCACGAGGGCCACATATAAAAATCTCCAAATATTCTCACTAGCATTTTGTTAGACTTTTGAAATTTCAAATCTTGATACTTGATGTATGAATTTTTTAATGGATAGGAGACCGGAATGATATAAAAACAATTAAATTTAAGTTTGAAAGTTCAAGTGATAAATTGATTTGAGGACTTCGTGAACAAAAGAAAAAAAAAAATCATTTAAGAATTAGAAAATTGGAAAATAAATACCAAAATTTTTTTTTAACTCTATCTCTATCTCTTTTTTTTTTTTTTTTGAGAAGTTTTCATCATAAACATTAGAAAATATGAAGAAAAAATAAACTTGTTTTGGTTGAAAACATTGCAGTGAATAAAGAATAGAAAAATGGATCAAACTCAATGTACATAAAAAATGTACACCAAATTGTCAAACTTGATATACAAGAAGCTTTACTCTAGAAAAACTTCCTACATAATATTTTTTTAGTTAAAAGGGATTCATGATTTGATCTATAAATCTATAAATTTCTAGAATCTTAGGTGTAATGAGAATGATGATTCTTTTTACTTATTGAGATATAATGACACGACTGATATATTATTTATTTTTCAAAATCATTTCAAGTAAAAAAAAAATCATTTGTAGATTACGTCCTACACACCATGTTATTTTCAACTAAAAGCAAGATAATTGTATATTTCATCTATTTTTATTAAAATTTGCTAAAACTTTGTCAAACAATCTAACTAAACATCTCTTTGTCTCCAATTCTTTCAAATTTTTTTTTCTACATATCCATTTTCAACAATATATTCACACAATAAAATATTTTACACGTAAGTTCAAAACTTTTTCTTATTTTTTAACCACAAATTTTTCAAAAATTCACTTCAAAACAATTTTTTTTTTCAAAAAAATGACCATCAAATATAGACTAAACATCAAGTTCAGGAATTATATACTGAGTATATTTTACATGCTAAAATCTATAATTCATCTGGCAAACCTACAAATTATAATTCTATTTCAACAAATATTTTTCTTTCATATGAGGATTCCCGTAATAATATTTGAACCAATCATGTTATATGTATATTGTTTTTTACGTTATTTTTACATTATGTCAGGTAACAACACATTATTAAACAATTTAAAAATATAATTTTTTCTTCAATCAAATCGTGTGAACAATAATGATATCAAGGAAGATGCACAAATACAATGTACACCTATCATTATTTTATTTCAACGTGACATATATGAAAGAGTACATTAAAAAAAAAAAAAAAAATTAAACACGATTCTATTCCTTCCAGTCAGAAGAAACCAGGTGTCAGATAGACATAGACTAGTAATTAGATTACAAGTTTAGAAGAAGACTGGGTCCCACGTGTTTGACTTTACCTTTATGAAATGGATCCCATGCTGTGATGGGAATTTGCTGACACATATTTCAAACGACCTTATTCGTTAGCCACCTCAGTTTTTTGTTTGTTTTAAAATACACATCATTATCCAACCAAATATATTTCCACAATAATTTTTGTTTTATTGAAATATGTAATTCTTAGAAATAATTTAAATTCAACTAAAAACACAACTTTGGATTATTATTTACATATAGTATTCATGTTGACGTATAATTTTATACTGAATGAAAGTATAATTAAGTCATTGTTTGATCTCCGTCAAATCACTTTCAAAAATGTATTTTCTAATTAATTTTTGTGATTCATGAATTTAATATTAACCATACATTCGACCAATAAAAGAGTTGTTCGTATTTTATTTACTTTAGTTATCATTTTTTTCGTCTAGAGACCAACTTAGAACATCTTTTATAGAGGTTGTATTAATTGAAAGATTTTTTAAAAAAATAAATAAAATGAATATTTTATAAAGAATGTCACTTTATTAAAAAAGGGACGTTTAACAAAAAGTTATCCATAATATGTTCTGCATTATTGAAATTTATTTCACTGAATATTCATATAAGAACATGAAAATGTAGAAACGTTTGAAAGAATGGCTCTAACAACAAGAACCAAGATCCTTAAACTCTTCACCACAAAAACGCAGTGTTCCGCTCTTGCTCGTGGAGCCAGAAATGTTTTCCGGCTCGACCCGTTAAGGGAATCCGAATCTTTATCGTCTTGTTCATTTTTCTCGAGTTCAGCTGCAAGTGCGGCGGTTGAAGCCGAGACGGCTTCACCATCTGATGAGGTGTTGAATGGGTCGAGATTATTCGGATTGTTGAAGGAGTACGAGGATTACCGGAGGAATCTGTATGGCGGGTTGACCCATAGAGCCCTCTTTGTCGACGCAGTGGGCACTCTACTTGTTCCTTCCCAGCCCATGGCCCAGGTTTATTTTTATTTTTTTTCTCTCAGACACTCAGACATGTATATGTAAATTGTATATTTGCGTCATATGGCTGATGAAAGGACACTTTCAGATTTTCTTTTGTGATTGAGTCAGTGGCATGCATGTTGTTTTCTGGGCAAAGATTCAAGATCAAATTTCTTGTTTTGGAGTTCCATTTTATTTATTTATTTATTTATTTTTTGATAATTTACAATGTTACATTTTCTATACTACCAGAGTGGGCTTTTCAGACTTTTTTGGTCTCTATTTCTTGTATATTTTGTTGGGGACAAGATTCAAGCTCAAATTTCTTGTTTTGGAGTACATTATTTTTCTCTAATACAAAATTATCATTTTTTTTTTTTGTTTTTCCTTCTTATCTTTCTTCATTATTTACATTTACTTTAGTACCAGAATGAGCTTTTATACACCCCTGTTTTATCCATGTTTATTGTATCTAGTGATCAAGTTTTGGTATTCTATTTTCTCTGCGTATTTTTCTTTGTTGCATTGAATTACTAGTAGAGTTACTTAAAAATTCAAGTTTCTTCTTTATCTTCGAATTTGAAAACAATCAATTGTTTCTTTGTTTGATTTCTTCTTGTGATGTAGATTTATAGGCAAATTGGGGAAAAGTATGGAGTGGAGTATTCTGAGGGTGAGATATTGAACAGGTACAGATGGGCTTATGAGCAGCCTTGGGCTAAATCGCGCCTCAGGTGATATTTTGCTTTTAATGATTTTGAATTTGATTTTCGTGTGATTTTGTTGTCTTAAGCTAGCTTTATCCCTTCTGAGACTGCACATGATTGTGTTTCTATGAAGCTTTGACTTGCACCTATAATGTAAATTACGTGATGGAACCGTGGCAAACTGCAACATGCAGATTATTGCTTTTCCTGGACGACGTTTGTGGGGTTTTAGCTTCTTGAGTGAAAACTTTTTGCTAACGTTTGTGGCAAACTTTTCTTGGACAACTTTTGTGGCATTTATGTCTAAATTAAACCATCAAAAAGGGAATAATTTACTAACTCTACTTCTATGCTAGTTTATCAATCATTTATTATTCAAGGCAGAGTCATCGAATTTTTCCTTGTATTTTTGTTGTCGAGTAAGTTGTTATGTATATACTGGGAAAATACTTTTAAGGGATATTTTTTCTTCTCGGGGTTCACCAGAGGCTGGCCTGAGCATTTAATCTGTTTTCATATTCTTTTCTTTGTTATATTTTTACGTCAACCTCTTGCCTTTTTGATGTCTCTCTCATTCAGGCATTTCATCGTGATTTCAAGTTGGTTTCTCATGTAACAATAAAAATGAAAACAATATCACTTTCCTATACTGTAAACGGGAGGAAAGGGTAAAGGTACACTCCATCCAATTTTTTTCATGCATTAGTACAATTCAACTTGCATAATTCAAAATAATTTATCTTCTTAGTTCCTTCTTCCATAAGCAAAGTTCGAAGAAAGAAGATATAAGAGGGCTTTATGGAAAATGTGGTCAGAAATCAATAATATAGTCCCATATTGCATAGTGCTTATGAAATGATTGAGGAGATCAATTCACATTTTTGATGAAAATGTCAAGGGCCCTTAATAGCATTACTATATTTTAACTTTTCTCTTATCGAAGCTGTAAAGTACTACATTGTCTTAAAATTTGTCACCCCATCTCTGAATTTCGTTTTAACTTGACACTGAATTAATCACAATAGTTATCTCTTGAAGATTTTGTGCACTTGTTGTTCCTGAAGTTGTGCAAGAGACACAAATCAGACCTTTTCATATCTTTGTTCATTCTTTCTTTTTATTACTAAACCTCATTTAGATTCTGGATATCTGTCGACAGTATGCTTTGACCAGTTGTATCTATTGCATTTTCCTTAACACAATTGGTCCGCTTAACTGATGTTGCTTTATTGGCAAAATTACAATTTTTTCTATCTTTAGTAATAATTATTTAGCATTTGTGTCGTGGGAAAATTCTGAAGATACAGCTTATTATTGCAGATATGTGAATGATGGGAGACCATTCTGGCAATACATAGTCAGTTCCTCAACTGGGTGTTCAGATTCTCAGTACTTTGAGGAGCTGTATAACTATTACACAACTGAAAAGGTTGGCTTACTCGAGACATTCATTAGTAGCCACTTTGATCTTTCAATCTGATTGGAATTTAATTTTGTTCAAAAGAAATTAAATTAAGTGGAGATGATAGCTGGACCTTCTTTTGCCTGAGTTTACACCATCACCATTTTAATTCACATAGGTACTATAATCTCTCATATCTGTATCACTTAATTCTACAACAGGCTTGGCACCTTTGTGATCCGGATGCTGAGAAAGCTTTCCTGGCTCTTAGAACAGCTGGGGTGAAAGTGGCGGTTGTGTCGAATTTCGATACACGCTTAAGACCACTGTTGAGGGCTTTGAAGTGCGATCGTTGGTTTGATGCTTTGGCTGTTTCAGCTGAAGTAAGTGGCAACGTTTCATTTTCTTTAATTTCTTTTTCCAATCTCCCAGTAGATCTAGCGGATTGGCCCAAACGGGGTCGTGTAGCCAAACCCAAATTTAGTTGGATGCGGCTTAATTTATTGCTGTTGTAGTTGTAACTTCATTTGTCCGCTCATTTTTGATATGCACATTTGGCACTACTATCTACTCAAAACAGGTTGAGGCGGAGAAGCCAAATCCTACAATATTTTTGAAAGCTTGTGAGTTATTGGGAATACAACCCGAGGATGCTGTACATGTCGGGGATGATCGTAGAAATGACATGTGGGGTGCAAGAGATGCAGGTTGTGATGCCTGGCTTTGGGGAGCCGATGTTACCTCTTTTAGAGAGGTATTTGAAGAATTTATGTCTTGTATTTTTCAAATCTTGGTGATAAGTCCAAAAGAGAGAGAACATAAATGTTGTGTTATCCTTATTTATTTCAGGTTCGTAGTAATCATGAGGATTAGATATGACTAAACAGTATTAAAAAAGGAAAATAAGCTATAATAATCTTGTCCTGTCTTGTCTAATATAGCGTACCAAACTTGCACTTGTGTGGCTGAAATTATTATTAGAACATTTCATTGTCTATAATGCTTCCATTGCTTACACAGGTTGCTCAAAGAATCGGAGTTCAAGTCTGAATGTGGATTCGTTACCCAGAATTTACAACAATGCTTTCCCGTATTAAAGTTTTCTTGCTATGTATCTCCGCATAATAATCTGTAAATATTATGCTTCTATGTAATCTGTACGGAAGAAACATATCCGTGGTGTTAGATTTGAATATAGAACACTGGATAAAACCGAGTAGCTTAGACTTTTCTGTTTCTCTTGATGAAATTCAGCATTGGCTCTTGTTTTCTTATTTTATAATTTTTGTAACTATCTCCTTCGCCTCTATCGGGGAGCTCCTCTTTGTCACAAATAATTGATTTTTTAAACGTTGAATTGGGCCCCACTTCTACCAACTTACACGCCCATAACGATTGACAAGTCAAAAGTAATTGCTTGTCATTTTTGTCCTTCATTGTTGTGTAAGTATAAAATCATTGAGGGGTAGTCATGTTATTCTGCTAGAAATGTGGAGGGTAAAATAGTCACATAGTTAAAATGCAATCATACTAATAGTCAAATGGTCACTGCATTGGGTCAATTATTTTATTACAAAAATTATGACCAATCTATCAAAATATGATAGAATTTGCATTAAAAGCTCTCCCAAACAGAGGCATTAGTATATAAGATTTTCATTGTACATTATATACTAATGTCCGAACGACTAAATAACAGTAGATCATAGTATATAAAATTTTCATTGCATATTATGATATCTATGATCTACTGCTATTCAATTATTTGGACATTCTATTTTCAGTGTGGTTTGTGATGGTATCATGCAATTTGAGAGATTATAAGATTGAAATTTCTCTAAGCATTTTAACTTACATGATTTTGAGAATAGTGTTGTGAAGGTATTGTTCGGTGACGTAGTTTCTCACTCGGGAAGAAAGTTTCTATACATGTTTATACATAAAAAGCTATTATAAATCTATATTTTTTAAAGTATAACCAAACATGCTCTGTAATGTAGGTAATGTTGTAATTTTGCACGTATGTTCTCGCGTATACTTGTGAACTATAAAGAACTTGTTTGTGTCCATTTTCGTCGCTCGCAAACGCCAACGACAACTATCGTCGACGCAGACAATCGTCAACAATAACTTGTTTGAACTCAAAGTTGTATTTCAGTGCAATTCGATGCACTACTTCCTGCAAAATTTTCTTTGTTTCAAAAAGTTGATCGATGTACAAATCCTCATCATCAGGAACTAAATGCGAAGAATTAGATGACGGTCCACTCGTTTCAGCCCTTACATTCCTATTCTATTCATGTCTCTGATGGGATAAAGCAATCAAATCCCCATTTATAAATTCTTTGTCATTCTCATTGTCGTGAACTACCGACGGAATTTTGTGTGTAACAGTGTGACCACGATGAGGAACAACGGGTTTGGGAATAACCACATCATCCTCACGAGCTATCTCCACTGTATCCCAAAAATCATTGGCATTATGATCCCCTTCATCCGAACATTCGTGTTCAACTTCGACGACATCATTCCTTACTAAAGTCACACAAAGAGGAGTCTGTACATTTCGTTCAATTCAAATAGATAATTCACTTTTTCATCACAAATAACCTTCATAGGTGGAATTGGAATAGATGAATCATCTTTGAATCGAAATCTCAGTTCCATATCGCACTGAGAGGGGTCGACATTCAGCTTGTTTTGTAAACCGTGGTACATTCTCGCATATGTTGTACTCTCCATCATGGAAATTGGAATACCACCACGTTTATTGTTTGTCCATCCACATCCCCATTAATCTTTCTCATCCAATTTGAAGTCACCAAAGAAACAAACCGACATTACAACTTTTTTTAAGAAAATACATAGTCGAAAATTCAACTTTTAACAAGAATTTATATATAAAAAAATGCGAAATAGTTGATTTAACAGCCGGCTGTTAAGCCGATTTAACCCGGCCTTAGCCGTTCGAACAATCGACTATTTTAGCCGGAACAACCGGCCGGTTGTTTAAACAGCCGACCGACTATTTTTCACTCGATCCATTTCGTTTGAAAGACGTAGATGAATTTTTTTCTCGTTCATGTTTAAAAAAATTATAGACCTGTTAAAAAAATTTATCTACATTAACTATACATGTCGAAATAAATTTAAAGATTAAAACGTATACTGATTTAACGAAAACGAAATTAAACATGCATAAATATACTTACCAATTCGAATTGATTGATATAAAAAAATTTTGGGCTTCAGCGTTTGATATTTTTTTTAGATTTTAAGGTTAAAATAGATGAAAGATGAGAGAATTTTTATCTGTATTGAAATAAATAGATAACAAAATTTAGTTGATTTTGAAATTTTAGGTAGAAAGTATTTGGTTTTTATTTGTTAACTAAATGGTAGTATTGTCTTTTAAACATAATTATATTTTATAATTGTATAACATACTTAAGGATATCTTTGTCTTTTAACATCCAAAAGGCCATTGTGGAAATATATAATTGTTGAAAATTTAAAGTAGAAATTAAGGGGTTTGACCAAGCCATTTTTAAAAGTACCCCGACTGTCGCTTGAGCTGCAGCCAACGCCACGCAAGCGACAGACTTTCTACTTTTGGTGCTCGAGTGGTGCACGGGCGGCAGGCGAACGACATGAAAGGCTACAACCCTTGACAGATGTTCATGAGTTTTGGAGCGTGGCTTTCCATCTACAACCTCTCAACATCTATATATTGGACCTTTTGGACGTCATTTAGGCATCCCAAACTATATTCTTGAGTCTTGCATTAAAATTCTTATCAAAACTCTCCAAAACTTTGCATTGAAAATCATTCTTTGTAAAGAGAAAAATNTTTGTATGAATTCGAATGTGATCTGTAAACAGTGTATATTTAATTGTTCATTTATTTATGAAATAATTGTAAATATTGTAAAAATCATCATAACATTGTATATTTAATTGTTTATTCATTTATCAGATACTTATAAATATTGCAAACTCATATAAATATTGTATATTTAATTGTTTATATATTTATCAAATATTTGTGCTTTATGTCCCTCAACTATGATTTGTACAATTTGGTCCTTCATTTCACAACCATACCATTGGACATTGGTCTAATTGTCTTTTAGGGAAATCTGATTTGTACAAAATTGACGAGTATGTCCTATTGCTCCACACCCGTCGCACCTACATAGTAGATGGTATTCTAGAAGTAAGTGGACGTTCGGACCACGCGGTTCAACTTGCGATGACAACAAACTATTAAGTGGGAGAATATGGTCGGGAACTTCCCACTTGACTTCATTCGGTAGAGGAAATATAGTTTCAGCATACGTTGCTCTCCAATAATCAGCCGTCTAATAAGAAGAGCATAATGTTCTCACTGCAAATCATTTATACATAGCCACCGCGATTGCATGTTCACATGGAAAACCCTTTAACTGAAATCGACAACAAATGTATGTGGTATCAGTCAAGTCCACCACGTATGCCATACTACATGTACATTTCACGAAGAAGTGTAACTCATCTAGTTGTTCGACAATTAACTCATCCATGTTCACATGGAAAACCCTTTAACTGAAGAGTTTATTCTCTTGAGTCGGGGCTAGCATACTCGTGCAAATTTGTGGTTCGCACATCGATCGTGAAATCACTGCTGCAACTTGTTACGAATGTTTTCAATCATTGCGAGGATTGGTAACTTTCGATCCTTCTTGAATAATGCATTGAGAGACTTTGTATTGTTTGACGTCATCATGTTGTATCGACAACCTGGAAAATGTGATCACGCCAATGTTCAATCTCCATTTTTGTCAGATACTCCTATGCCGATAATGTTTTTCTTCCTATTTCTACCATGAACTTATTACACTCTTCAACACTCTAAGTTTCGGCGCATTTGCCCCGATACATAGTCTTAAGGTTGCCTTGTATATGATACATACAATATCCATGATGTATCTCGGGAAAAACTTCATCGATACCATTCATTATAGACGGTCCCCGATCAGTTACAAAGGTAAGGTCCTCGACTATCCCCAATTATTTCCACCGGCTTTGTGAAGAATCAACGTATCGACTGATCATTCTCGCTATCGACTATACCGAATGCAAGATGGTAAGTTTGGATGTTGGCATCTTGACTTGTAGCAATAATTAACTTGTCTTTATATCTAACTTTCAGAGTTGTACCATCGACTAGAATTAGGGGTCGCATATCATTTCGAAATCCCCGAATGCATTGTCCAAGAGTCATGAAGAAAAATTTAAAGCAATTCTCGCCCTCTGTCTCAATAAAAAATGCCGAACCAGGATTATTTGTTCCTATGTTATGGCAATACCTGGCAAATTTAACATAGGTCTCATCGGTCGAGACCATTAAATCCTCCAACGTATATTCTTTGGCCTTCCAGGTCTTCTGGTAGTTCATGACCACTCCATACTATCAACGGACGTCGTTAATGATGTCCGAAGATCTGTAGATCGTCTGTGGGTCTTGATACTTGTGCATTATGTGTCGACCAATAAACCATACACAAATTCTCATTTCGCAAGTATATTCCCCATTACACTTACGAACTACAAAGAACTTATTCGTGTCCATTTTCATTGCTCGCAAACGCCAATGTTAACTGTCATCGACCCAGATAATCGTCAACAATGACTTGTTTGATTTCTTAACTTTGTATTCAAATTGTATTTCTGTACAATTTGATGCGCAGCTTCCTGCAAATTTTTCTTTGTTTCAAATAGTTACTCGACATACAAATTCTCATCATTGGGAACCACAGGTGAAGAATTAGATGACGCTCCACTCGTTTCAGCCCCTGTGCTCCCACCCCACTCATGTCTCCGACAGGATAAAATAATCAAATCCTCATTTGTAAATTCGTTCTTATTCTCATTTTCGTGAACTACCGACGAAATTCTGTGTGTAACAATGAGATCACGATAAGGAACAATTGGCTCGGGAATAACCACATCATCCTTACGAGTTATCTCCACCGTGACCCAAAAATCATTGACATTGTGATCCCTTCCAACCGAATCTTCATGTCCACCTTCGGCGACATCCTTCCTCACTAAAGTCAACAAAGAGGAGTCGTGTACATTTTGTTTAATTCAAATAGATAATTCACTTCTTAATCACAAGTAACCTTCATAGGTGGAATCGGAATAGATGAATTATCATTGAATCGAAATCTCAATTCCATATCATAGTCAAAAATGGCAAGAAAGAAATCTTGATGTTTATCCTAGATATTGATTATACATTGAAGAAAGAATTGTCTATTCATTGATGAAATCATGAACTTCAGTCTGATAGATCTTTTAAAGAACTAGTGCAGTGTCTTTGTCCATAACCAAAAAGTAGCAAAGGTTAACAAGATATATATAGATTGGTGTCGGGATGTTTATCGTACTTATTGATTCCACATCAATGAAAAAAACCAACTTCATCGATCAAATTATTCGCTTTATGTTCTCTTAGATCTATCAAAGAATTGATGATGGTTCCTTCATCACAACAAATAAAAGCAGCAAAAGGATTGCAAGATATAGAGATGATTAAAGTATGTATGCACAAAATTTAATTGAGAGTAAAAATATTGAGCAAAGTTTTCAACTACTAGACCTAACTTAATGAGAGCATCATGGGGCATGCATGGAAGAAACAAAAGCTGGCAAATCAACATTTGTACAATGCTTACTGCATTTCCTCAAATAAGACTAGTCATGCATAATTTATGTCAGTAGGAATATGCATTAAAATAATAGCTCCTCAAACACGTCGACTATAAAATTTATTCCAGATTGCTACACGGATAATTAAGTACCATAATAAATAAGTTCAAACAATGTATGGACAAAGATGACATTAGAAGAATTAAGAAGTACAGTGAGCCTACCAATTCACTGAAGATGAAATTCTGTAGAGTCTTCTGGCCAGGAACATGAAATTCTGTAGAAGAGCTTTGTGGCATAATACCTCCGGTTATGACATTAGACTCATTGAGTGGAACCGAAAAAATAAAAAATTCACATGAAATCGGTTCTTTTAAAGCTTTATCCTACAGATAAAGAAGAGTTTTTTTACATTTTAAACCTAAATCTACATCATAGTTCGAAAGAGTACAATGGCAGAAAAATACCATGTCAACTAATGTCAGGCCATTTAAATTTTCACCACCCTGTGACAGCTGTGTGACACTCCGAAAGGTACTGTTACTACATTTCCCAGTCATGTCAGTTAGATTTGTATCGTATTTGTCGCCTCTTGAAGCAAAAGTATCGTCCACGCTTCAAGAATATGAAAGAAAGGATATAATTCAATCAGCAGCATGAATACAAAGTAAAATATGAATGGAAAATTGTTTTTGTATACACTCTACCACAAATTTGGCTGTTGTGGTTTGGCATCCATATTCATAATGATAGGGGGATTTTTCAGGCTGCCAATATGCTCAATTGGGACATTTTCCTGCAAGTGGCTCATTACATAACACACATACTAAGAAATGCCAAAGATAGAACTCTTTAGTCCCAGTTTGAGACACAATGCAGCAAATGAAACTGTATGATAATGTAGTAAATAGCCACTAATTAGACCTAAAAGAAAACTCAGCCAACCTTAACATTTTCCTTTTTGGAAAGCATTCGAAACCTAATATTGTTTTTTTGGACATGAAATAATTCATCCACAAGTGTATCAATGTATCGTGGTGCTTTTAATGAATCAAATTTTTTAGGTCCAGAAACTGCTCCATCACTGTTCCTACAGTAAACCAGTAATTTCTCAGTAAGTATAATCTAAAGAATTTGTAAGAAAAAAATTACATGACAAATTTACCTCGTATGGTTAGTTACGGGAGCAGGAGATCCTTCTACAAGCATCATTAAATTCTTCCGCTTCAGTAGTTCTCCCTATCATTTGAACATACTAAGTAAGGATCTCTACATACATATTACATAGTTACTACATATGGAAATGAGTTTGCACTTTTTTCTTTTCAGCAAATGGTATCTCAAAATATATCATCATTTCACTCCACACAATTGCATAAAAGAATATAAACTATAGATTGAATGGACTATGACTTCTATGATCTTTTTTTTTTATTGTTATTATTGTAGCTCCTATTCATAAGTTGGACTTGGAAGATAGAATCCTGTAAAATCAGCAACAACATGTAAGACGCGAACAACATAAGCCAAACAAGAAAAACCATACCTGAACATTGCAGCAGTTAACTTTTCATTTAAGTCCTTTTCTAATCTATTTAATACCTAATCGAAGAACAATGTCATGATATCTTCACTTAGCGCATATCTTCAATCAAATAAAATAATTGGCCATGCCACCACTAGTATTTAACGAAAATCAAAATTCAATAAGCTTCAGCACATTAAAAATAGTACAAAAGTACACATTTCAAGAACTAGGGTTACGAAATTACCCTTAACTCCGAGGGTGTTTTTTGCTCCAAAGGAGTGGTAGCAGCAACCTTTGAGTTGTCAACCCCACCACTGCCACCCTAAAAATGAAGAGCAATGGATGAGTATTGACTCGTAGCAACAACTTTAGTCATTTTCACTATATTCAACCACTCTACATAGCAAACATAAATTTCAAAACGTACATGACAAAAGAGAGACACGTAAACCAATAGAAAAAGGGGGAAAACATTTGCATCTATAGCATCGAGAAAAATCAACACAACAGTATCAACCAAGTATTCAATAAAAAAATAGGGATTTTGATTTGACCTCAATTGTATGCAATTTATATTGATTAGAACTGATTTCAGTGAATCATTTGGGCATATCTAAGGAGTGCTTCTGATTTTCCTTTTTTGGCGATTTTTTGGGGTTGAAAGAGCAAAGAGTGAGATTTTGAGACTGCGGTTCAATTAGAAAAGGGAAAATGGCATTTGGGTTTGGTTTTGAATACTTTTACTTCCCTCCGCTCCATTGTGCCTAATGCCGTTAGTTTCATACATTAATCCCATTTTCATCTCGGGTTGGCTTGTGGTCCGCGGGATTAAGATCTAATTGGATTTAGCCCCCGTTTGGTGCCCCTTTTTTCTTATGAAAAATATTGTTTTGAATAGTGGATTTTTAAAGAATGTGAAACTAAGGAGTAGGAAAAAAATTTAGATTTATGTATTTAAAATATTTTATTGTGTAAATATGTGCTTAAAAATGAGTATGTAGAAAAAACATGGGCTTAATTTTTCAAAAAATTTCCTTACGTTTGCTCTTATTTATGGTTAATTTATTAAAGATATTTAATTAGAATTTTGAATTGTGATAGATTCGAATCATTGACAGTGAAATAATTCAATTGGTGTATGGGTGAATAATGTGCTAGATGTTCTCAACTTTTTCATCATGTAAGCATTTTGAGGTAATATTGCACACCTCTTGATGCAATCTTCAGTCCCATTGGAGATGCCCAAATAGCTTTCTCAAGGTTTTGATTGTTTGAATAATAATGATAATTTGGGTGACAAACATGAAAATATGTCGATTAAAAGATGAAATCTCGATTTTCATACTTCTTTATTCTTGAACTACATCATTTTCACGACAAAGTTTCTATTCCTCCACATATTACCTACTGTAATCTAACCAGACAAGCACTACCTTGTTGAAAATTGGTTTAGAAGATTGAAAATTTGGTTAAGTGCCAAAACCAAAAACTTGGAAAAGTGATTTTCGTGTCAATTTCGGCAAAATATTCGTACTTGATCCAATGGCCAAATAAAAAATAATAGACAAACTTGTTCTAGTTGTCGAGTAGATTATCGTGGTATATTTGAAATCTTAAAATCAATTCCGGATGAATGAGAAATTACGATCCAAAGTTGGAAATAAAATAGAGGAAACTGCCGAAAATTTGTCTAAGTGTGTCGCTCGCCTAACGCTGTACTGTCGCTCGAGCGACAAGCTAGAGACAAAGTCACTATTTTTATCGCTCGAGTGAGGCGATGGAGACATGATAGCGATGGTGAATGGTGCGATATTTGGCAAGGATTGCTGAGTTTGGGACGGAACACTTCATATATAATCTCTCATCCTCTATATATAGGACCCGTTGGACGTCCATTAGGCATTCAATACCATATTTGCATTGAACATTGCATAAAAACTCTTGCACATCACTTCCAAATTCATTCAAAACCATTTTCTTCCTTGTAGAGAGAAACTCTATCGAAAGTTCGCTGTAACTTGTGGTTTGAAGTTTTCTACCACAAGTTGAATCTGTTGTATCTTGGAAGATAAATGACGTGAACTGTGAGCACCATTGCGGGACAATTTTGTTTTCAGCAAAAAGTAAAAATCACTTGCATCGAATTGTACTTCTTCTTTATTTCTTAGCTGCTGTTTGTTTTTATTTGTAGTTTTCATACTACATTTTCAATAACCTTGTTATATTGTTTAGTCACGCTTCTGCGGATTAAACTTTACTTTTTGTTTGTTCGATATATAACAATCTTTTTTACCCGCACTTATATTTAGCCCGCGTACGCCAACAATCTTGAGACAAAATCTTGCGTTTGTGGTTGTTAATCTTTTCTCTTCTTCTTTTGGTTTTCTCTTCATCTTTTGGAATACACATTCGTGTGATATTCCTTTCTTTTGATTTATTTGCCAACAACTTCTGTTTGTGTAATAGAAAGGGCCACCATGGAGACTACTTTGAGTCAAAATGGTTCAAACAATGTGGTTCCTCCATTGGCTATACCACTTCAAAATACTACAATCCCGTATGAGGAAAAATCAGAAAAGTTTGGAGGCGAGACTTCAAGAGATGGCAACAAAAGATGTTGTTCTATCTTGCCACTCTAAACTTGGCAAAGTTTCTGAAGGAATCTACACCAACGGTACAAGAAGGAGATATTAACCGTGAATCGATTATTGCTTTGGATGCATAGAAGCACTCAGACCTTCTATGCAAAAACTATATTCTGAACGGATTGGACAATACACTATATAGAGTATATAGTTCGAATAACTCGGTCAAGGAACTGTGAGATTCTTTGGAGAAGAAATACAAGATCGAGGATGTCGGAACTAAGAAGTTCAAAGTCGGCAAATTTTTGACTACAAGATGGTGGATTCCAAAACGGAAATTAGTCAATTGCAAGAACTTCAAGTTCTACTACATGACACTCATGCAAGGAAGATGGAATTGAGGGAATCTTTCCAAATTGCTGCCATCATCGAAAAGCTCCCTCCTATGTGGAGAGATTTCAAAAAC
The DNA here is from genome assembly GCA_903798255.1 of Fraxinus quadrangulata. NCBI lineage: Eukaryota > Viridiplantae > Streptophyta > Magnoliopsida > Lamiales > Oleaceae > Fraxinus > Fraxinus quadrangulata. The sequence continues at coordinate 123,550 of CAIGRB010058703.1, forward strand.
TACCTCAAGTATAAATGCAAGGAAATGAACTTGGAAAAGTTGATTATCTGCTTGAGGATCGAAGAAGACAATAGAAAATCTGATAGAAGGCATATAGTCTAACTTAGAGCAAACTTTGTTGAAACCAACTCGAAGGTTGTCAACAAGAAGTGAAGTTCTCCGATGAGGCACCGCAAAGAGATAACTCCCAGTAGACTAAAAAGTTTAAAGGGAACTACTACAATTGTGAAAAGGCCGGACATTGCTCAAGCGAATGTGAAAAATAAAAAAAGAATGCACATGCTAACATAGTTGAAAGAGACACAATTTCTGAATGGATACAAGAGATGAATTTATCTGCAGTTGTTTTCGAGTGAAATCTCGTTGGAAACTTAAGGGAATGGTAGGTTGACATTGGTGCTACCGTTCATGTGTGTGCAGATAAGGCGATGTTCTCAAATGATAAAAAAATGGATAGAGAATAAAGGAACTCCGAGGACCGAAATTCATGGAAAATTCTGTAAGTTCCAAAGTTGAAGGATAAAGAAAGGCCACTTTGAATATGACATCTGACAAAGAACTCGTCCTCAACAACGTCCTACATATGCCGAACATACGGAAAAATCTAGTGTCCAGATCTCTACTTAGTAAAAATGATTTTAAACTTGTATTTATATCTTATAAATTTGTACTCACTAAAAATGAGATGTATGTAGGAAATGGATATATGTGTGATGGAATGTTCAAAATGAACGTTCTTACTATTGTACCAAAACAAAATATTATGAATAAAACTTTAAATTCAGTTTATGTGCTTGAGTTGTCTTTTTTTTTTTTTTT
>CAIGRB010058703.1:126895-160986 GCA_903798255.1 Fraxinus quadrangulata
AATTAAATAAATAATTAAAATAAATAAAGAACATAAATAAATTATTTCTTTTAATTTTTTATTTTAATAATTTATTTAATATTTAGTTACAAAAAAGAGTTTATAAATAATAAACGATTTAAAATAATTACACAATTGTGAATAGAAATTCAATCAATAATTAGATTGTTAAAGTATCTAACAAGTGTGCAAAAACACATTTATCATATTGGATAAACGATGAACGTGTAAGTTGTTAATTCTGAGCATATTTGATTGTATAAGCAATTGCAAGTAAATGTAATTGGAATATTTAATTGAATATTTAACGACGACAATAATTATGCAACATACAAATTACAATTAATAATATACATATTACAGATCCGTTGAATTGTTATGTAGAGGAATTTGACGTGTACAAAATCGGCAAGCATGCCCTGTTGCGTCGCACCTGCCGCACTTACGAGATTAGAAAAATTCTTTGGTGGATGGTATTCTAGACGTACGTCATCGTCCAGGAGCATGTGGTCCGACTTTGGGTGGCAACAAATTATTAAGTGGGAAAATATGGTCGGGAACTTCCCACTCGACTTCATTTGGCAGAGAAAATATTGTTTCGGCATACGCTGCGCTTCAATAATCAGCCATGTAATAATTACTGCATAAGGTGTGTAGTGGAAATCCTCTATACATAGCCAATGCCACTGCATACGTACATGCAAAACTCTCCAACTGAAACTTTCTACACGTGCATGTGTTATCATTCAAGTCCACGATGTATTCGATATTACGTCCGCATTTCACAGAGAAGCAAAACTGATCCAGTGGTTCCACCCATACCTTTCTCGCCATCTCTAGAGTCTTGAAGAGTTTATCTTCCTAAGCCGAAGTCAGCACACTTGTGCAACTCCGTGATTCCTCACGTCGGTTATGAAACCACTGCTACAGTTTATTACGAATTTGCTCAATCATTGTGAAAATTGGTAACTCTCAATCCTTCTTGAATTACGCATTAAGCGACTCAGCATTGTTCGACGTCATCATGTTGTATCGACATCCTAAAAAATGTGATCGTGCCCAATGTTCAATTCCCATCTCTGTTAGATAAACCCATGCAGCATGTGGTTTAATTTCTATTTCGACCAAGAACTTTTCAAACTCTTCAAAACTGTAAGCCACTGCAACTCTTCTAAACAATGTAAGGATGCCACGACCCCAATACTTCGTCTTGAGGTTGCCCTGTATATGGTATATACAATAACCGTAATGTTCCTCAGGAAAGACTTTGGCGATACCATTTATTATTAACTGCCTCCGGTAAATTTCGAATGCAAGGGTCTCAACTTCCCCAATTACTTCCCTCAGTTTCGTGAAGAACCAACGCATCGCTAGATCATTCTTTCCATCGACTATGTTGAACGCAAGAGAGTAAATTTGGATGTTGGGATCTTGACATGTAGCAATAATCAACTTGCCTTCGTATCTACTAGCCTTAAGGGTTGTACCGTTGACTAGAATTACGAGTCGTATCGAATTTCGAAATCCTCAAATGCACTGTCCAAGGCCATGAAGAAATACTTGAAGCGATTCTTGTCCTTCCTATCAATATGAAATACCGATTCAGGATTAGTTTTCCCCATGTTGTAGCAATATTGGCCAATTTAGCATAACTATCTTCGATTGAACTCATTGCGCATTCTTTAGCCTTCCAGGCCTTCTGATAGTTCATGACCACCCCGTACACTCGACGGACGTCGTTAATGATGTCCGAAGGTCTATAGATTGTTCGTAGGTCCTGAAACTTGTGCATTATTTGTTGACTAATGAACTATGGTTAGGCTTGCTTGTGATCATTTCGACGAATACCCACTTCGAAAGTATGTTCCCGTGCATACTTACGAATTACAAAGAACTCATTCGTGTCCATTTTCGTCGCTAGCAAACGCCAATGGCGACCGTCGTCAATGCAGATAATTGTGTACGTCAACTTGTTCTATTTTTTGACTTTAAACTCAAAATTGTGTTTCAAAACAATCTGGTGCACAACTTCCTGCAAATCTTTCTTTGTTTCAAACAGCTGCTTGACATATCTATCTTCATCATTAGGAACTACACGAGAACAATTAGAAATCCGTGTACTCGTTCCAACTTGTGAACCTGATTCACGTCTCCGACGAGATAAAACAATCAAATTCTTATTTATAAATTCATTTTCATTCTCATTGTCTTGAACTATCGAGAGAATTCTGTGCGTAACAGGGAAATCATTGTGAAGAATAGATGTATAGGGAACAACCACATCATCCTGACGAGCTATCTCCATTGTGTCCCAAAAACCATTCACATTACGATCCCTTCCATCAAGATCTTCGTGTTCACTATGGAGGATATTCTTTTTTCTAAAGTTATGCAAATAGGAGTAGTCGTACGAACTTGGTTCAATTCAATTAAAACCTTGATTTCATCTTTAGAATTAACCTTTACATGTGGAATTGGAATGGATGTATGTTCATTGTTGAATAGAAATCTCAATTCCATGTCATACTGAGAGGGATCAACGTTGAGCTTGTTCTGTATCTCACGGTACATTTGTACTTATGATGTACTCGATGTCATCATAATTGCAATTGTGCCATGTATTTCATATGTCCATTTTTAGACCCATCGACCATTTTCATTCATTTCAAATTCACCAAAGTAACAAACCGGGACTGCAGCCGATCCCATATCTGCATTAGAAAACATAATTTGTTAAAAAAATTACAATTAGGGGAAAAAAGGGATAAACTGCTTGCCCGATCGTCCGGACAGTCTGGAAACAGTTGGCCCAGGACTATCGGGTCTGCTGTTTCATCTGCCTGGGTAGGCCATTTTACAAACAATCGTAAATTTATCTGAAATTATACATGCAGATGAATTTTTTTCTCATTTTTATAAAAAAATTATAGATCCATTTAAGATCGTAGATTTTTTATCTACCTATATTGAAATAAGATTTAAATATTAAAATAATATACTAATTTAACCAAAGCGAAATTAAAAATACGTAAATATACTTACCGATTCCAAGTGATGGCTGTGAATAATATTTCCTTGTTGAGTATTTGATAAATTTATCTGTTTTTAAGTTTGAAGTAGATGAAAAATGAAATATTTTTTATCTATATTAGAGTAAACAGATAAAGAAAGTGATTTGATTTTGAAATTTTAAGTGAGAAGTGTTTGGAATTCTTTATAACTTAAAAAAAAGGTATTATTGTCTTTTAAACAATACCATATTTTTGTAATTTTGTAACATGTTTAAGGGTATTTTTGTCTTTTACGCATTGGAAGGCTATTGTGGTAATGTTTAATAAATCCGGACAAAGTGAAAAATGACAATGCTAACTTGACCAATTTGAAATACACCGTCCATATTTATTTAGTTTATCCTCATATATATGTAGAGATACTTAAGATATAAGTTTTTGTGGTGTAAAAATGTATATTTACGGTGGATTTGGAGGTCTCAATCGGCGATTGAGAGCCCGACGATTAGACAGTCGGTCGAGCCGATGATTAGACAGTCAGGTAACTATTATAGTCATGGCTGACTGTTAATAGGTCGACTATAATAGTCGGCCCAGCCCCTTTTTTAATAATTTTATTTTCCAATAATAAATAATATTTTTTTCTTTATTTAATTTAATTTAATTTTGTTTTATAGTTAATTTTTTTGGTTAATTTAAGTAAATAATATTTATATTCTTTATTTAATTTTAATAATTTCCTTTTGTTTATTTTCTTTGTTCCATGACGTCACCACTTGGGGAGCTTGGCTCGCCGACGACGTAAGTGACAGAGTCATATTGTTATTTTTTATGTATACATGATTTTTTGTTTATTAAATAAAATAACTCCATCCTTTTTTATTGGTATTTCCTGATGTAGGACATTAACTTGGCCATGGATTTGTTGCGCAATCGAGCTGAAAGATATCCCAAATCATTTCACATTTCTGGTCGAGTCATATTGAACACCGAGTTCGTACGTACCGCTATCATTGAGTATCAGTTACTCCAAGGTATGGGTAACGAGTACGCGGTGCTTAAATATATGCTCGAGTGGGGCATTGGGATGTCGCTGAGTGTGGGGGAAAGCCACGGCAAGGTTGTACACATGTACATTCCAGTGATCGCGAATCACAACTGCATTGCTGTGGAGATCGTGTTCACTGACTCGACTATGTATGTGTACGACCCCGATCATTCATGTCGACACAGGGTCAGCTCGAGAAGAACCTGGAACTATTGGCTATGATTGTTCCGCAGATGCCTAGACGAGCGGGAGTTGCTGTGCAGGATAGATTGGCCATCGTGCGGGACACGACGACGGCGAGACAAGCAATATCGTAAGTTTTTGTAATTTTTTGAACTTTAAAACTTATTTTTTAGCTACACGGTATCGAACTAACACATTATTGTTCAATTGCAGAGGTAATTGCGGTATGTTTATTATAAAGCACATTGAGTTTCTCAGTATAGCACATAAGGTTAATAGAATCAACCAATCGTGGATGCAAATTTGGATGAATAAATTAGCGGCTGATTTATATGAATGTAATTGTGATCCATAAATATTGTATATTGAATTTTGTTCATTTATTTATGAAATAATTGTAAATATTGTAAAACTCATGTAAGCATTGTATATTTAATTGTTTATTCATCTATGTCGATTCAAATTAAAAAAAAAAAGATTCTAGGCGCCCAAAATCTGCTTAGGTGCCACTATAGCAGGTCCTAGGCACCCAAATTCTTTTTTTTTTTCCCTTCCGAGGTTTTGACCTACAAAAGTCATATATATACAATTGTTTATTTAACTGTCTCAATTTAATCAATTTTGAAATGTTGTTCATTTCACGATGATACCATTACGCATGGGTCTAATTGTCATTTAGGGGAATCTGACTTGTACAAAATTGACGAGTATACCTTGTTGCTCCAAACCTGCCGCACCTACACAGTCGAGAAAACTCACCGTTAAATGATATTCTAGACATACGTGGACGTCCAGAACCACGTGGTTCAACTTGGGGTGTCAACAAACTATTAAGTGAGAGAATATGGTCGAGAACTTTCCATTAGACTTCATTAGGCAAAGGAAATATAGTCTCAGCATACGCTGCTCTCCAGTAATCAGTCGCGTAATAAGAAGAGCATATTGTCCTCGCTGCAAAGCCTTTATATATAGCTACCACGACTACATGCTCAAATGAGACTCTCCAACTGAAATCGATGACAAGTGCATGTGTTATCTGCCAAGTCTACCATACATGTTATATTACGTGCACATTTTACAGAGAAGGGCAACTCATCTAGTGGTTTCATATTCAACTTTCTCACAAGCCCGGCAACCTTGAAGAGTTTATCCTCTTGAACTGAGACTAGCACGCTAGTGCAACTTTGTGCTTCCGCATGTCGATCATGAAACAGCTGTTGCAACTTGTTATGGATGTTCTGAATTATTGCGAGGATTGGTAACTCTCGATTTTTCTTGAATAATGCGTTGAGAGACTCCGTATTGTTTGACGGTATCATATTGTATCGACGACCTAGAAAATGTGATCGCGCCCAGTGTTCAATTCCCATATTTATCAGATACTCCCATGCTGGTAATGATTTGCTTCCTATTTTCACCATTAACTTATTACACTTTTTAACACTATAAGCTTTGGCCGCTCCCCTAAACAATAAAACAATGCATTTACCCCGATACTTAGTCTTAATGTTGCCTTGTATATGATACATGCAATATTTATGATGTGCCTCGGAAAATACTTCGGCGATACCATTTATTATAGACTGTCCCCAATCAGTTACAAGGCAAAGTCCTCGACTTTCCCGATTACATCCCTCAGCTTTGTGAAGAACCAACGCATCGGTAGATCATTCTAGCTATAGACTATGCCGAATGCAAGAGGGTAAATTTGGATGATGGCATCTTGATATGTAGCAATAACTTGCCTTCATATCTAACTTTCAAAGTTGTACCATCGACTAGAATTAGGGCTCGTATCGCATTTTGAAATCTTCGAATGCATTGTCCAAGAGCCATGAAGAGAAATTTAAAGCAATTATCGCCCCTCCGTCTAAATAAAAAAATTCTGAGCCATGATTAGTTAATTTCATATTATGGCAATACCTGACCAATTTAGCATAACTCTCCTCGGTCGAGTCTATTAAATCATCCAACTCACATTCTTTGATCTTCTAGTAGCTCATGATCATTCCTAGTCTCGACGGATGCCGTTAATAATGTCCGAAGGTCTGTAGATCGTCGGTGGGTCCTGATATTTATGCATTATCTATCGATCAATAAACCATGCACAAATTCTCATTTCGCAAGAATGTTCCCGATTATACTTGCGAACTACAAAGAACTCATTCGTGTCCATTTTCGTCACTTGCAAACGCCAACGGCAACTGTCGTCGACGCAAACAATCGTCAACAATGACTTGTTTGATTTCTTAACTTTGAATTCAAAGTTGTATTTCTATGCAATTCGAAGCGCACTTCTTGCAAATTTTTCTTTATTTCAAACAGTTGCTCGACATACAAATTCTCATCATTGGGAACCACAGGTGAACAATTAGATGATGGTCCACTCTTGCAAATTTTTCTTTATTTCAAACAGTTGCTCGACATATAAATTCTGATCATTGGGAACCACAGGTGAAAAATTAAATGATGGTCCACTCGTTTCAGTCCATGCGCTCTTACCCAACTCATGTCTCCTATAGGATAAAAAATCAAATCCTCATTTGTAAATTCATTGTCATTCTCATTTTTGTTGAACTATCGAAGGAATTCTGTGTGCAACAGTGACATCACGATGAGGAACAACTGGCTCGGGAATAACCACATCATCCTCACAAGCTATCTCCATTGTGTCTCAAAAATCATTGGTATTGTGATCCCTTCCAACCGAATCTTCGTGTCCACTTTCGACGACATATTTCCTCACTAAAATCACCCAATAGGAGTCATGTACATTTTGTTCAATTCAAATAGATCACTCACTTCTTAATCACAAGTAACCTTCATAGGTGGAATCGGAATAGATGAATCATCATTGAATCGAAATCTCAGTTCCATATCGTACTGAGAGGGAACGACATTCAGCTTGTTTTGTAAGTCATTGTACATTCCCCCATATGTTGTACTCTCTATTATGAAAATTTAAATACCACCACGTTTATCACTTGTCCATCTCCGTACATATTGATTTTTCTCATTCAATTCGAAGTCACCAAAGAAACAAACTGGCATTACAACCATATCTGCAAGATGAAACGAATTTTTTTTAAGAAAATACATAATCATTCGGCTTGACTTGGGCAACAGAAATTAAAAAAAAAGATGGAACAGCCTGAAAACAGTCGACTGTTCCGACTGTTAAACGTAAACAATTCCAACTTTTTTATCGATTTAAACATATAAAAATTTAATGAAAAGCGAAATAAAACATATGTAAATATACTTATCGATTCGAAGTGATTGATATTAAAAAATATTTCCATCTTCAACGTTCGATAAATTTCAGAGAATTTGAGGTTGAAGCAGATGAAAGTTGAAAGAGTTTTTATCTGTGTTGAAATAGACAGATAAGAAAAGTTAAATGATTTTGAAATTTTAAGTGGGAAGTGTTCGATTTTCTATTGTTAACTAAAGGATAATATTGTCTTTTGAACAAAACAATATTTTGTAATTGTATAACTTATTTAAGGACATTTTTGTCTTTTAACATCTAAAAGGCCAATGTGAAAATATAGCATAGTTGAAAAGTCAAAGTGAAATTAGACTTGTTGACCTGGCCATTTTTAAAAGTACCCATCAACAATGGCTATCCCAAAACCTCCATTAGCTACTTTTTCTTTACTTATACTACTGCTGAGTTTTCTTTCATTGGTCCAATTGAGTAGTGACTCAAATCGAGTGTACTTGTCGTGTGGCGACACCACGGTGCAGAGGTCAGACGGGTTCACATTCGAGATCGCATTTACGGTGAAACCGCTTTAGCACCGTTGATCTTCTCCGTGCGACTAGCGCCAACTTCCAGGTTTCCGCCTTGCGCCCCCTTCCAGGTTGTCGTCTTCTAACCCAAAGTGGATGAGATCCCCCTCCTTACTGTCAACACCTCTAACTTCCAATCGCTACTGCGTCTAGAGCTCGATGTAGTTGGATTTTTATTAATTCGTATATTTCTATCAAATTTGTTGATATTGATCTAGTTTTTATGCTTATGGATTTCTAAAGTTTTGGGTTTTGCTTCTCTAGGCGTTTTATAGTTTTCAAAATTTAATTCATTTTGTTTGGCTACCTTTAAGATGTGGGAATGGGAGTAGAAAAGAAAATGTTATATTGGTAAAGGTGCATTTGATATATATTTGGGAAGTTCAAAAGAACGAGAAGATATATCAAGGTACTATGCTGAAGCAGATTCTGACATGACCTGGTCTTATCATCTTCTTCCTATAGAAGAGTAAAAAGTGGGCTTTTATTATAAATTAGATCTGAAGTGACATGAGGCTGGGGAATGAATCAATGATCTAGATAGAGATCTTTGTTAAGGAATATCAACATTTTATTATTATTTATTTATTTATTTGAGTTTCCCTTATTATAGACAGTCGAACCTTCGTTTCTATTTTTTCTCATACTAGAAGTTTGTATTATAGATCTTGTAAGTGGCTTATGAAACTCTGGGAACTTGGGTAATGCTCTAAATGATGCAAAGTGAGAGCACATTTGATGCGGACATCACGATCACGATTTATGTTATTGTTGATTTTTTTATTTAATTACACTTTTATTATTTTTGGGCTTGTAGTAATGGGTTGACCCAAGCCCGCCACTGGTAGATTAGATTTTTACTAGTTATTGGATTTTTTTCATTGTTGTTGAATTAGACGATGAATGAATAAAAATGAATTGAATTTTTGGTTTGTAGCCACGTTTCCTCTCTTCCCCTCTTCTCCCCTGATTTCTCCTCCGACTTCTTCCCCCATTCTCTCCGGTTTCTCCCCCTTTTCTTGCTGCTTTCTTCTCCTATCCTGCATCAGGTTTGGCATCAGAGCTAAACTTGGGTAAGATTTTTTCTGCACAATCCAATCCATACGCCTAGTGCATTGTCAGTTTTCCCTAAATCATCATAGAACCAGAGTACCACCGATGTAAACTCGTAACTGCACGATCGAACCCATCCACAATTCCCTCAAATCCTCCACATCTCCAATTCCACCAACCTTACGACAAATCAACGCCAACAGTCAGCCACCGCTAATCACAATCACCCACCCCAAACCCAAATCTTACCGGCTGCATCTAGTCTGTCAAACCCGTCAACTGTCACCCAAGACCCGCGACTCCAAGGGGTAAACACAACCAGTGAACCGCCGCCACTTTTATAGCCAAACCCAGTTAATAATCACAACCTGTAGCCCCAACTTCCCATTGACGCGAGCAGAGGAAGAGGAAGGAATCGGTGCCAGAAGAGAAAATGTGTTGGGCCCAATTGTGGCTTGTGTCTTTTAATTTTCGAATAGGGTTTACTTTACTTTATTAGTAAGTGGGCTTGGTTTTGGGCCCTAATTTGTAATTTCCTTTCAGTTTTGGGCTTGATTTTGGACCTTTTTTTTTTGTTATTTACATTTTAAAACCCAAAAAAAAAGTGTGACCAAAAAAAGAGAGAGAAAAGTGAAAAAAAAAAGTGTGAAAAAAAAGAGTGAGAATTTTCTAACGTTAATTGCAGTGAATTGTATTCTTGTTGTTGACAGTCGTTCTAATGATTCAGTACCGTCTTGTCACCGTAACAGTGTCAAATGAAAAATCATGATTGGGGCAATGTTACACTCTTTTGAGTCTCGTGAGGTAACAATTTTATTGTATTGAATATATACTTTTATTTTAATGTTTTGGCTTGTCAATTTTAAGAGTAAAAAAATAATAAAAAATGTTATGGCATGAATATCAAACGTTAGGAGTCCACTTGTTAACAAATGGAAGGAAGCTTCTTCAATCTTCATTACCTTTTAATGAGCTCCTATCGTTATTTAATATACTATGTATTTGCTTTTTCAAGTGGACCAATTGCCTGTTGTTTCCATGCTCACATCTATTAATACACTTAGCACAACAATGGTCTCAAATAAACTATTACGACATCCTGATTTTGCTATACAAGTAGCATTTGTCTCTTGCCTTGGTGAAATATTCCGCATTATGGCACCCGATCCCCCTTTCTGTAATGAAATAATGCAAGACATTTTAGAAAGACTTTTTGAGAAATGTGCTAACACGATCAAATCTTACTTGTCACGAGCTATAAAATCTTTAGGAATTTGTTTACATGATTATAATGCAGTTCTTTCCTTCATTGTCATGGAAGTCAAGAGTTGTGAACAATGTATTGTGTCCCCTATCGTGACTGCATCTGTAACTGATACACGTAGCATTGACATACTTGAGAAGTCACCTAAAGCAATACCATCAAAGTTAGGCATTTTAAATATCATATATCTCATGCCCACTAGATTACATGACTTTCATGTTGAATTTGTTTTAGTTTTCCCTCAATTACATGAGATTTCACTGGTTGCCACATTGTTTTCTAAAGCCATTACTCGATTGCACATTCTTTCTATCGACATTAGGATGTTGTCCACTAACTATCAACATGCTTTGTTAGCTAATCATCCTATTGACAATATTCTTAAATTACATGCCAAATTAAGAAGTTAAATCATTTTCAATCATGAAATTTTTGAACTTACTTTCGAGTTGCAATATATGTTCGGGTATCCTATTGAAAATTATCATACTTTATTGTGCATTTCTCTTATCCGTTTTCCTAAAAATGTGAAGAAAACATTTTTGGATCATTTACATAAATATTTTCGATTTGACTGGCCATCTCACTTAAATGAAAGTTATATTTTCAATACAAAAGAATTGTTTACTAATCGGGTCCCATTCGAGCCTTCGTTGTTGCCATCGTTTTTCTCTACAGGCCACTCTGTGATGCTAGCTTCTTATGCTCCTCATTAAGCACAACCCTGTGAAAGTGTTAAAGACGAGTTGCATGAGTGTTTGTTATTCGGAGTCCAGTATCGGTACTTGATTAGATGGAGAGATCGTTCCCCTTGGTCGAATCATATTCTTGGGAATAAGCTAAAATTTTTGTTACTATCACGCCTAGAGTTTCGATATTTGGTTCTTACGAAAGACCGTCCTCCATGGTAGAAGTTTATCCACTCGACAGGGGGTTTTCTTCCACATCAGGAGAGTTGATGCGGACATCACAATCACGATTTATGTTATTGTTGATTTTTTATTGAATTATGTATTTATTATTATTGGGCTTGTAGTAGTGGATTGACACAAGCCCGTAACTGGTAGGTTAGGTTTTTATTATTTATTGGATTTTTTTCATTGTTGCTGAATTAGACGATGAATGAATAAAAATGAATTGAGTTTTTGGCTTGCAGCCACGTTTCCTCTCTTTCCCTCTTCTCCACTGATTTCTCCTCCGACTTCTTCTCCCATTCTCTTTGGTTTCTCCCCCCTTTCTTGCTGCTTTCTTCTCTTATCATGCATCAACATTGGGAGATGTTTATGATAAAAACCTCGTATATTTGGTGTCTTGGTATGAACTAGAGTTCAGCCTTCTGCATGGATACTACATATAGCCTATACCTTCCATATGAACATATTCTGATGTAGGATTTTGTAAAGTTTAATGAAAAATTGATTTGGCTCGTCTACTTCTTAGAGGATTAACTTTTGCATTTTAAGGAGCACAGACATGCCCTAGATGGATTGTTGATATGGCGGTGATGTGGCTTGGTTGTTGCTGGTTGAGAAACGGGACGATGGTCGTGGTGGTGACCAAGGTGCGTAGTTGGCAGTCTTTTAGTCGATGTAGAGTTGCTGTTCTATGAAGGTGATTTGAGTTGGATGCTGGTCAAGTGGTGAGAAAGAAACATTAATAGAAGGCATTGTTTTATGGTTTATAAGGATAGAAATTACTCGAATGTGAAAGGAGGCCATCAATTTTGAGATGAAGTATAATGATTTTAAGGGTCTAACATATGATTTTAGTTGATTTGATATTTAGATTCATAAAATGCTTGCAACTGCTAGCTGATAACCTGTATTATGCTCATAGAACGCGTTCCGCAGCCTCCCAAACACAAACTCCCTACCAAAATGAAGAAATATTTTAGGGGCTTGTTGGTGTTCCCAAATTAATCTCTGGCTCTGATATGACTTGATTAGTTTTGAAATATAATATCCATGTCTATATGCAATGGACTAATCCTTGGTATCTGGATAACTAAATGGAACTAAAAATTTTTGATGAGATTTTTATCTTGCTGCCAGTGTCATTTGTCTACACGACTTTGGGCGTTTGGTTTGTTGAAAATTTTCGAAAATTTTCCTTGAAACACTATTCTACACATAATGCAACTTGAGTAATTTCTACATTAGCGATGTTACAATCCACATTATCATTTTGTTCTTGTTAACCTTTCCTACAGGTCTTCTAATCTCCTGCATTATTTTGACATCGCATGATTCTTTTGGGGTTATATGGTAGCATTTGCCGGTCAAAAATATGCTGCACGGTCCATTCCTGATTTTGTTGCAAACAGTACACACACTGTCACCAGTTTTACTTCGGTAATTAGACAGTCGGTGCTATATTATTTCGATTAATATAAATTCAGTTTTTATATGTAACTGGACCATCTTCATCTTTATGCAGGTTCCTGAATTTAAAAAGGGAAGACTGCAGAACTTGTACTGGAAAAGAGATGGCTGCAGTTCATGTTCGGGCATATTTAACTTCGTTTGCCTCAACAATCAAGATTGTGCCATCAGAACTAGTAACTGTAAAAACTGAGGGGGTAGATTGTAGCCTTGGAATACAACTTGCATTTTCTGGAACGGATAAGCATCTTGTGGCGTTCAATTCTTGGTGTGAAGTCAAGAACCTTCGGCAGTATTCCCTCTACGGCCTTTATTCAAATCTCAGGGATTCTCTCACTAGTCAATACACCAAGTTCTTCTAGTGTTGTTTGACACCATCTTTACATTTCTTTGCATCGTTATTCACCTGTTTAACATTATCTCAAGCTCTACACTTTCGATTCACATCTTTGAATTCCAGCTGGTTGACTTTAATTGTACTTCTTCACAGTTGGAGAGTGAGAATGTCATGAGATACTGCGGTTTAGATTCTATTCAGCATTGGTACACTATGAAATGGCCTATAAGCTTTATATATCCTTCAATGATTGAAATTCATTCAACTGTGTAGCATATATAAAACTTAATCCAAAACTGTTACCAACTCAATAGAAGCAATTCAAATCAATTAACGTAAGTCCAAGAATAATTTAGATAAAAGGTTGCATCAAGCTGCTTAGCAGATGTCATGACTTTCATCTGTACTCAAAATGAGAAGCTTTACATAAAAACTTTCACTGACTCCAGTGCACAAGCACTATACGTTGCAACAACCCCTACTCTGTATCAAACTGATCGAGCTTGACGGCCATAGAAAGGAGTACATCAAAACGGGATTGACAAGTATCACTTAGATTAGACAATCAAAATACAAAAAGCAAATTGGCGAAATAACGGTGACATGAATGGCCCGTGCATTCCAGCTTCGCAATTACAGTAAATAATGGTATATCAAACCGGTGATACGGAAGCTTTGTACGAACCGCCACAGTACTTCAATCCCTTCAAAAAGGCAGAACCTATTTGAGATGAAAGAGTGGCGTTTAGAATACCAAAAGAATTGTCACTTTCTTGCAATAGTTTGCCTGCAGCTTGCTGATTGGGTTGTTCTCTGGCAATGCCCAGACCGATGTTCAAACCAATTGATGAGGATTCTGTTATAAAGCTGCAAATCACTCAAGTAGACACATAAGAAACTAATCGAGTAAGTTTTGAGTAGCCAAAAATAGTGCAGGTCAATGTTAGATCTGAAGGATAATCTTTCACGAGACCGAAAAGGAGAAATTTATATCTCATCCGGCCATTGTATTGAATGATAGAATCAAATTGTATTGCCAAACTATGAACCAAATTAAAGCAGCTGTCTGATATCAGTTTAGAAAATAAAAGTTCAGGGTGTGTTTGGGGAAAGCTCTTAAAATGAAAAAGTTCATTCAGCAGATGGGCTTCAAGGGAATGAATTTCTGAAATGGACTTCCAGAAAACACAGAATGTTTGCAAACCCTCTTTAGAGGTACTTCAAGAACTCTCAAGGAGAAAATCAGAGTTGGCTTACACTATACAGTCAGCTGAACTTGCAAAATTTAATTCCAGAAGTGACTGGTTATTTGCCTAATTGATTGTGTTATCCTTTCTAATTCTATTTCTTGAGTAATCAAAAACTTTTGAGATTTGGATAAGGAAAGAAGATGGGCTGGAGAAGACTAAATGATTCTGTAGAGACCACATGATTCCACAAAATGCAGCAATCTATGTGGTCAGCACAACTCAAGTTTCAGCAATAATAAAGAAAATGCAACAAGTCTTAGCCCTTGTTTGCCTCGTTTATAATCTGTTTGTAATAGGCCAAATCACTTTTTATCCACATTTTGTGGGACCTACAAGTACTAACCACTTATCCATCACTCATTTCTATTTATTGTGTTGTACACCAATTATAAACAACTCCCAAACATGCTTTAGTTAGCAAAGCTCAAAAGTCAGCTACAATGAGAATTTGGCATACCTGGCTTCAAAGTCAGTCCCATTAGACTGCATAGCATCGCATACGCCAGAAATTACCCATGGGGGAAGATAGACATCCTTAATTTCAACACTGTAACAGATACCCGCAGATGAATCTCGATTAGGTTCACCATCGATACTAGTCCCCTTTAGCTGGGATGAAATATGATCAGCTCTCCTCACCTCTTTGCATCTAACCTGAATAATCAAGTGACCCAAAATTAATGATCTCAAGTAAATCTTGCAAAACCAATTGTCCCTGAGCAGCTTGTTGAAAGGCTGATGTATTAAGGAATCAATATTTTCATTTATGCGTCCTAACAAGTTCTTTAAATTACAAAACCAAAAACACAGAGGTGGAATTTTCACCATTTAACATAGAACTGAATGGAATGGGTTGCATATGAAAACACATGTCTAAAATGTAAGATGTTGATTACAAGGAATATTTCCATTTTTGTATAAGGTTGATTTTCTGTAACCTTTTTGTACATTTTAGCCTCCTTTGGCAAATTTATAAATGGTTTATAAAGAGGAATTGTGGTGGATTTCATGAAATCTGTGGATTATTAGTAATTATATATATATGTGGTTGACTTTGAATGAATTTAAAAACCATTTACAAATTTGAATCCAAAAGAAACTTACTCACAAAAATTGTAGGTAGGAAAAGCCACAGGAAAAAGAAATTGATTAGTCAATAATTTATCCTGCCAAATTGCAGAGTTTAACCTATTACTACATAAATTTGTAATGTGCTTGGGGTCTATGGAACCCTGGAAACATTTTATATATTTGAACACTTTTGAGAGAACTGTTCGTTCAATTGGATTGACACCGACAACTACATAATGCAACAAGAACAAGCTAAACCTTATTCCGAATAAATTTTGGGAATAAATTTTGGACAAACTACATTAATTTATTCCATCTGATCCAGCACTCGAATGTATTGAAAGGTCTAATGAAATCGCATGTCTAACAAACACGTCGAACTATGTTAGTTTTGTTCTCTCTCTCTCTCTTTGACTTTCTGTTGGGATCATATTACTCTTGCAAAAATGAGCTTGTTTAGGTCGGACATGTCCTAACCATTTAACCCGTTGTCGCTTTAATTTATCCTCTAGTTGTTGGGTTTATGTCCTTGTTTCTTATTTTATCCATTTAGCATGGTCAAACATGTATCTCAACATCCTCATTTAAGCTAACTTTATCGTGAGGTCCTTTTGCCTTTTAACAACCGAGCAATCTTATTCCATAGAGTATAGTTGGTCTTCTAACAATTGTGTAGAACTTCTTGTACCACTTTTCTATTTTGTCTAACTGGCTTTAATTATTTGTATTAGTCCCCCTTATAAATAATCGAATCTAAGGGCCAGTAACGCCCGTTTGATGTAATTTTTTTGTGAAAAGTGATTTTACTGGGAGAATGTGTAGTTAAAAAGTGGGAAAAGTTATGAATCCAAGTGAAAATTATTTTGCCCTTGTTTGATTTTTATTTTTTTCAAAATACATTTTTTTTTCTCTGTTCAACCACACATTATTCAATAAAATAATATTAGATGCAAACCCAAATATATATTCAATAATATATATATATATATGTAGTGTGTGTGTGTGTGTGCGCGCGCGCGCGCGCGCTTTAAAGAATATGTACCAAACCAGGGCTAAATAACTAAATCGATTACTCTTTCAAACAACGCAGTCCTCAATTATGATTCCAATATCATTTCTATTCTCAACCATACTATGACTAAAAGGATGTTCTACACATTGTCTTACTTCTACTACGACCCTAATATCGTCAAACAATCACACAATAGTAACGTAATTGTAAACTACAAACTGCACATTGCCATTTGGTGATACATCTTAAAATGTCGTCAAGCTGCAAGGTACATAAGAAAGAAACAGAAAAGAAGGAAAATTTGCAATCATTACTTTACCAACACCACATACTAACTGGACTCACCTCTGGAGCAGATAGAGCAGCATTCTGAAAAGGTACTGGTGAATACAACACAGGAACATCCACACCAGTCAAAGAGGCCAAAAAGGATCTGGAAACAAACCAAAGAAGAAAACTGAGCTAACGACAACATCACATAAAACAATATACAAACTTCAACCACTTTTCCTCCTTTGACTGAGAAAGGAAAAGGCTAAACTTATTTTATCAGACACTTACCTATAATTTAATAGAAAATCGTACAATCCATGTACATTCTTATTCCCGGTAAACATCAACAAAGATTCTGGGCTGTTATCAACACCAGTCAGGGTCTCCAGGGGTCGAGCCTGCATCACTCAGTTGAGCGTTGAGCAGAAGTTAATGGAAACCCACAAAGGACTCATTAAGTAACCAAAAGGGGAGCATCAGACAATAACTTCATATCATTTGATTACCAAGCGATCATTACAAATTCGTCCCAGGCTACATAGTTTATCCTAGACCTAAACTCACGTACTCTAATAGATAGTGAATAAGAAATGATGTGGACACATTCCAAACCTCTCCAAGATTGTATTTTTCGATTTCTGAGAGTTCAACCAAGTCTTCTGCAATAATTTCCTCCACTTTAGATTTGCAAAGCGGCATAGAAAAAGAAACATCCTGCAATCAAATTTAAAATTCAACAGAACAAAATTTAGGTTGTACATCAACAAGCCAAATATTTTGTAGAAATAAAAGCTTCAAAATTGCTAAAAACGCAAAATCATATAGCTAGCTGGTGTAAAGTACTTATTATTCAATGTCGAATTTAGTTTCTAGTCATTCAGATTAGTCCGTTTCCAGAAGAAAACAACTTTTACCTGTTCTTTTAGCAGTGACCTTAAATATCTTGTTGAGCGAGATACGTAGGCACAGCAGGAGCGTTTGGTATCCTCTTGACCATTACGCCCAGTGAACATGACTACAAACTGTGCAGTGCAAACTGTTTCAAAAATTAGCAAATAACTTCTTTCTAGTTGTAATAAGAATTGGAAAAAATGACAGGATTATGTACATATGATACAACTTAGAGCAGAAAGATCACCGGCCTCAAAACATAATATGTCATGGACATTGCTTTCTAATATATATAAAAATTATAAATGAGAGCTTCTAATTTGCTCAGCTCTAAATGCATTGTTTTGTGAATACAAGCTTCCTTAGGTCTACACTGGACATGCCCAACCATTTAACTTGTCCTCCTCTTAACTACAAGTTAATAAAGAACATTTAAAGCTGATTTATCCTCGCAACAAGCTACAATATTATTCACCTTACTGATAACTTCACTTACGATTGGAATTTCCCTATCAAAGAACACTGAAGCCCATCTCTATGTTCATCCAGGAACTCATAGTGCATAGACTTTCATCAGGGATCATGTAAAACAGATTGAGGCGCCAATGGTTCAAATGGAAAGGTGTGTTAGGAGAGTTCTTCAGAAGTCGTCAAATGAAATTAGAAATCATTGGAGTAAAAGAAAGCTTGGTAGAAGCTCTGACAAACTAAGAATAGACAGAAGTGTCTCGCAACTTCCCCTAAAGAGATGGAATGCTACGCTAGGCTATGATTAACATCCTCGGGTAAAATCTATGAAGAAGGAAAACTATGCATTCTAGAATTTGGCCATCGATTGTCCATGAAGAAAATGAAATCAAATAGAATGATATTCCAATTCCAAATACCTGGAAGAAATGTACTTGGGAGAAACATCGACAAATATTACTGGTCCAAGAGTCCCAAGTCAATTATTGTAACACTAACAATAAGAATTCAAGTCGCATAGAACCATATTTTGGCAGAGAGATAACCAAGCTTTTGTTTTACAGATGTATTACAAATATATTGCAAAAGTATAAGGTCATTACCATAAAAGATGTAACACATCTTCTTCCGAAGCATGTAGTAAAGACTCCGAAATGAATCCTCCCACACTTGTTGACGTTTACTCAAGAAATCCCCTTGCCCTTAATATGTAGACTTATTAATGATAAAAGGGAGAATAAGAAAGGAGAAGAAAAGTTAAAAAGATTCTAGTACATTGGTCTCAACTGCAATACCTCCTGCCTCAGATATGGTCAATGCTGATATAGCTGAATTTGGTAGGGTAGATTGTGGGTGCACCCACGAATGTAAAGTCCCTAGATGTTTTACTTGACTGGTGGAATTAGGCTCTGAAGAGCATGGCATACTATGCCCTGAAGAACAGCCAACATACATAAACGGAGCCATACCACCAAAGCTCTCACAGCTGACTAACCTATGGAACCTATAGAAGCACAAAGAATATATTAGATGAGCATGCATTTAATGGAACAGACAACTACGAGTATTTCAGTAAATAAAAATAAAAGCAGTGCAATTAATGTATTTTCATGGATTATATGCAAGAGAAAAGAGTGGTGCATAGATTGGGAATTATAGAGAAATAAATATGACAATGCAGTCGTCACAAGATTTAGTTCCAGTTAGTAACAATAGATTTCAGAAAAAATATGTGCCGTATGGCATGAGATTTTGTACAATGGTAAAAGAAATTGATGCTTTACTCTTAAAACTAGTTAGATTACAGGAAATTTTCTGAAGTCAGTTATATAGTCAAAAATGGCAAGAAAGAAATCTTGATGTTTATCCTAGATATTGATTACACATTGAAGAAAGAATTGTCTATTCATTGATGAAATCATGAACTTCAATCTGATAGTTCTTTTAAAGAACTAGTGTAGTGTCTCTGACCATAACCAAAAAGCAGCAAAGGTTAACAAGATATATAGATTGGTGTCAGGATGTTTATGGTACTTATTGATTCCACATCAATGAAAAAACCAAACATTCATCGATCAAATCATTCGCTTAATGGTCTCTTAGATCTATCAAAGAATTGATGATGGTTCCTTCACCGCAACAAATAAAAGCAGCAAAAGGATTGCAAGATATAGAGATGATTAAAGTATGTATGTACAAAATCTAATTGAGACTAGAAATATTGAGCAAAGTTTTCAACTACTGGAACTAACTTAATGAGAGCATCATAGGGCATGCAGGGAAGAAACAAAAGCTGGCAAGTCAACATTTGTACAACGCTTACTGCATTTCCTCAAATAAGACTAGTCATGCATAATATATGTCAGTAGGAATATGCATTAAAACAATAGCTCATCAAACACGTGGACTATAGAATGTATTCCAGATTGCTACACGGATAATGAAGCACCATAATAAATAAATTCAAACACTGTATGGACAAAGCTGACATTAGAAGAATCAAGAAGTACAGTGAGCCTACCAATTCACTGAAGATGAAGACAAAACCCGTATGGTAGTTTTCAAGGTCAAATCCAGCGGAGTCTTCTGGCCAGGAACATGAAATTCTGAAGAAGTGCTTTGTGGCATAATACCTCCACTTATATCAGTAGACTCATTGAGTGGAACCGAAGCAATAAGAGATTCACATGAAACCAATTCTTTTAAAGCTTTATCCTACAGATAAAGAAGAGTTTTCTTATATTTTAAACCTAAATCTACATCATAGTTCGAAAGACTACAATGGCAAAAAAAAATACCATGTCAACTAATGTCAGGCCATTTAAATTTTCACCACCTTGTGACAACTGTGTGACACTCCGGAAGGTACTGTTACTACATTTTCCTGTCATGTCAGTTAGATTTGTGTCGTATTTGTCGCCTCTTGAAGCAAAAGCATCGTCCACGCTTCAAGAATATGAAAGAAATGATATAATTCAATCAGTAGCATGAATACAGAGTAAAATATGAATGGAAAATTTTTTTTGTATACACTCTACCACAAATTTGGCTGTTGTGGCTTGGCATCCATATTCATAATGACAGGGGGATTCTTCAGGCTGCCAATATGCTCAATTGGGACATTTTCCTGCAAGTGGCTCATTACATAACACACATACTAAGAAATGCCAAAGATAGAACTTTTTAGTCCTAGTTTGCAACACAATGCAATAAATGAAACTGTATGATAATGTAGTAAATAGCTACTAATTAGACCTAAAAGAAAACTTAGCCAACCTTAACATTTTCCTTTTTGGAAAGCATCCGAAGCCTAATATTGTTTTTTCGGACAGGAAATAATTCATCCACACGTGTATCAATGTATCGCGATGCTTTTGATGAATCAGATTTTTTAGGTCCAGAAGCTGCTCCATCACTGTTCCTACATTAAACCAATAATTTCTCAGTGAATATAATCCAGAGAATTTGTAAGAAAAAAATTACATGACAAATTTACCTCGTATGATTAGCTACGGGAGCAGGAGATCCATCTACAAGCACCATTAAATTCTTCCGCTTCAGTAGTTCTCCCTATCATTTGAACATACTAAGTAAGGATCTCCACATCCGTATTACATAGTTACTACATATGGAAATGAGTTTGTACATTTTTCTTTTTAGCAAATGGTATCTCAAAATACATCATCATTTCACTCCACACAATTGCATAAGAGAATATAAACTATAGATTGAACGGACTATGACTTCTATGATCCTTTTTTTTTATAATTATTGTTATTATTGTAGCTCCTTTTCATAAGTTGGACTTGGAGGATAGAATCATGTAAAATCAGCAACAACATGTAAGACACAAACAATATAAGCCAAACAAGAAAAACAATGCCTGAACATTGCAGCGGTTAACTTTTCATTTAAGTATTTCTCTAAGCTATTTAATACCTAATCAAAGAACTGTGTCATGATATCTTCACTTAGCGCATATCTTCAATCAAATAAAATAACAGGCCATGCCACCGCTAGTATTTAACCAAAATCAAAATTCTATAAGCTCAGCACATTAAAAATAGTACAAAAATACACGTTTCAAGAACTAGGGTTAGGAAATTACCCTTAACTCCGAGGGCGTTTTTCGCTTCAAAGTAGTGGTAGCAGCAACCTTTGAGCTGCCAACCCCACCACCGCCACCCCCAAAATGAAGAGCATTGGATGAGTATAATTGACCCGCAGCAGCAACTTTAGTCATTTTCACTATATTCAACCACTCTACATAGCAAACATAAATTTCATAACGTACACGACAAAAGTGTAATTCAATCAAAAAAATAGGGATTTTGATTTGACCTCAATTGTATGCGATTTATATTGATTTGCACTGATTTGAGTGAATCATTTGGGCATATCTAAGGGAGTGCTTCTGATTTTCCCTTTTTAGGAATTTTTTAGGGTTGGAAGAGCAAAGAGTGGGAATTTGAGACTGCGGTTCAATTAGAAAAGGGGAAATGGCATTTGGGTTTGGTTTTGAATACTTTTACTTCCCTCTGCTCCACTGTGCCTAACGTCGTTAGTTTCAGACATTAATCCCATTTTCATCTCGGGTTGGGACTGTGGTCCGCGGCCTTCAGATCTAATTGGATTTAGCCCCCGTTTGGTGCCCTTTTTTTCTTATGAAAAATATTGTTTTGAATAGTGGATTTTTAAAAAATGTGCAACTAAGAAGTAGGAAAAAAATTTAGATTTATGTTTTTAAAATATTTTATTCTGTGAATATGTACTTAAAAATGAGTATGTAGAAAAAAAAGTTTTAAAAAAATGGGATACAAACATGGGCTTACTTTTAAAAAAAAATTCCTTATGTTTGCTCTTATTTATGGTTACTTTATTAAAAAATTTAAATAGAATTTTGAATTGTGAAAGATTCGAATCATTGACAGTGAAATAATTCAATTGGTACATGGGTGAATAATGTGCTAGATGTTCTCCACATATTTCATTGTCATGTAAGCATTTTGTGGTAATATTCCACACCTCTTGATGCAATCTTCAATCCCATTGGAGATGCTTAAACAGCTTTCTCAGGGTTTTGATTGTTTGAATAATAATGATAATTTGGGTGACAAACATGAAAATATGTCGATTAAAAGATGAAATCTCGATTTTCAAATGAGGAAGAACTAAGGCATAGTAAAAGGAGAGGGCAAAAACTATTAGCTTGGTGATAATTCAGAAAGCTCCAATAGGTCTAGTATGTACAAGTCAATATTTACTCCAAACGCTTCAAAATTTACGATTTTCCTAGTTCAGGCAGAAACTCTAATGCTAATAAAACTGTATCGACGGCCATCAAACCTTCATCCCAGCAACAATTAGGTCATTGAACTTTGCTAACAATTGGATCACTCAACTTTGATTTAACAGCAATTAAGTCATNAAACAATTTTTATAACCAATTGTGGAAAAAATTATCACTTTAATGGACAATTTTCATATAAAATAAAGTCAAACGAACACAAAAATATCCAAAATTTTAAATTTTTTTCGGGTAAAAAATTATACCAATCAAACACACTTAATTAACAATTCCCTGGAAAACAAATTCTAGGCAATTACTTTCTCTGAAATTCATTTTCCTTTTACCCTTGTCATCAAACGAACCCTACTAGCTGCTGATGGGGCCTGCTACGTAGACTATCCCAATAGCCATTCCATCCTCGTCAACACAGAGTAAAAAACCCAATACACATTTGAAACTCTTTATTAGTGTTCTTTTACAAAGATTCAAATTGGATTTTTTGCTGGGTCTTACAAAGAAAAGGGAAAAGCGCCAAATCATTTCATTCATTCAATTGCAACCCAAATTCCTAAATCATCACCAGATTTTATTTTTTGCTGGTTTTTTGTGTTTCTTGTTTAAGTTGCTAGAGTTTCTCTGATGAAAAAGCTCCACGAGAAGTATACAAAAGGAATGGAAAATAAAGGATCAAATGAGAATGATTTAGCTTATAATCAAAGTAAAGGTACTTACTAGCACTGATTGCTTCTCATTTATTTTATTCAAGAAAGTCCATCTTGATGCAGCCCCATAGCCCCTGTTCATGCTCCATTAAAATGAGATTTGGAGGAAAATGTATTTTGGAATAATTATTTTTTGAAAAACGTGTGATTAAAAAATAAAGAAAATTTTTGAGTTTACGTATAACATTGTTTGATAGGAGAATGTGTAATTTGAAAATGAGTTTTGAAAAAATACATTTTTTGAAAAATGAGCCCAAACATGAGTAGTATTATACAGGAATGGACCAGAAATTTATTTAGAGAGTTGAAACTTCAAAAAGTCAACATAATAAAATTCATATATGACATAAAGAGTCATTGAATTATATTATTTCTTGAAGTTATTTTCGATGGAGAGTGTACTTTCACTATTGATCTACTCTTTAAATGAACGAGAAGAAGTTCTCACTTTTTTTGGAAGGAGATTCGTCTTTCATTTGTAAACTCTATAAGCCGCAAACAAAAAATAACAATCCAACAATAATTATACACTTCAACAACCTAAAAAAAAAAAAGGATAGCGAGACTATAACATCCAACAATAAACTGTCAAGGGGACACCAATTCAAATTATCTAATGATAAGTCCACAAGAACAACAATCCCACAATTTCATTTCCATATAAATTGTTATCAATACACTAGCAATTAGCTAATTGAAAGAAATTAGTGATGACAAATATATTACCTAGTAAATGTTAAATTTGTACCTCAAATACGTAAAATCGACTGTGGAACAATCAGGCACTAGCAGTCTAGCAACAAGCATACCAAGTAGTTTATTTTTTATGCAAAAAAAAAAAAAAGGGATCAAGATTCAATATCCTACTTAATCCAATAAAAGCAACGAGCAACCATGAAATTGTGATTTTAATTTTTCAATTGGGGGCAATTGCGAATTACATTTAGAGAGAGAATATAAAGAACAAGAAATTTCAGCAAGTTAATACGAATAAGCTTTAAAAAAAGGGGGCATTTTTCTTTCATCTTCTATAGATTTTTTCATGGAATCCAAATAGAGAAATTAAAGAGATGGGGTTAAAGAAAGAACTTACATATCGAACCTTATACTTTTAGCATGTAATTTAATGAACTGTTGAAAAATCTTGAAACCATTGCTGAAACAGAGTGGGAGAAATCTCGTACGGGGATGATTTAGAATTTCAAATTTCAATTGGATTATGGATCTGGCGGATAGAGAAATAGATTAGGTGGGATTGGGATTAAACCCACGTTTGATACTCATTTTATTTAAAAAATAATTTTTGAAATAGTGATTGATGAAAGATTGTTGTAATATTATTTTATTGATAGAACGTGTGGATGAGACGAAGAAAGAAAAATAAAATGAGAAAAAGAAAATAAAGGGTTTCAAACATGGGCTAAGGCTGCGACCTGGGCCAATTAATTTAAAATCCAGACCATATTTTATTTTGGGGACTTACATAAATGTCGTTAAAATCAGGCACCTTTCGAAAAATCACTTGGAAGTAAAAAAAACTGTATAAAATTAAAAGAGACTTTTTAATTAAAAAATGATTTTGTATGTCACTTTTTAATTAAAAAGTGGCATTATTTTTAATTAAAAGTGATATTTGTCACTTTTTAATCTTACAATACCACTTTCTCTACAATGAAAGCTTAATTCACATTTAATATAATAACAAATAAATTAACAATTAGAAAAAAAAATCTTATAAACAAATTGAAAGCTTAACAAAAAAATGTATTGCTCTATTATAAATTGATAGTGTGACATTTTAATTAAAAAGTGAAACAACGTGCTATGTCACTTTTTTAATGAAAATGCAGGTGTCAAAAAAATTTGTATAAACATCCATCATTATTAACCAGAGCTTCTTAGTCATATATAAACCATTTATCATCAAACATTTGCAGGTTATTATTGCCTCATCAAATACATTTTCATATCTATATCATTAACTTATCATATATGCATTTCATTTGACATTCAATCGTCTCTACCTAGCTCTCTTTGTGGCATTTAATATGGAAGTAATTCAAAAAAGTGACAAACATTCTAGAAAGTGATATATAATATTTAACATCAATAAAAACCTTAGGATATATCCAGAGAATTGATTATTTTCTTTTACATGTTGTCTCTGTGTTTATATTTTATTTCTGTTAACTAACATATTTTGATTTGAAAGCTATTATGTGAAATGACGAAAATTCAAAAAAGTGATAAATATTTTTAAAAAAAGTGTCAACAACTCAAAAAAGTGACAAATAATATTTAATACCAACTAATATTAAGACACTTTAACTACAAAGGCACCCCATAGCATGCAAAATAATCTTTTAACTTCTTAGTTTACGAAAATCATCCATTTGACTTTTGAAAGTCAAAATTATGTGTTATAAAATCGTTATAACCTTAACTTGCATACAATAAACAACAAGAATAAAATGAAAGGAAAGGGAAAGGAAAAAATAATAAGAAGAATAATAATTTTTTGTGTACATAATTTTTGGTACATATGGATGTCCAAACCCTCACATTAGATGAGGTAAAAAATTTATGTACACGTACATGTTCCAAAAAATAATGTTCATTTTTCCCAAAGGGCCACTGGTCCACCACCACCATACCCAAATTGCAGACATCACTATCATTAGTTGCAGGAACTTAGAGGCTCCACCAACGTAAGCACTCAAAATTGCAATACAAATCGAACTCAGAATAGTAGAACCCAAATTCAGAGCACAAATTATAAATTGTGAAAATGGAGATAACCACAAAACCCCGAAAGAGAACCTCCAAGAACTTAAGAATTTTTTGGAACATTTGTATATCACACTAAAATTAGAGAAGCCAAATCCCGCCAAAATCCCATAACCTAAATCAAACTCCCCCAAATTGTTCTTTTGTGTGTGTGTGTGTATTTACTCAGATTCCAAGTTCCTATCCATCCAATAAACTTTTTCAGTTAACATTGTTTGATTGTGCGGCTAGAGTGGTGGCGGATCTATCCACCCAATTAATTTTAAGGTATTAATCAAATATCTTATTTTATGTGGATAGTGGATCTAATTTTTTCTTTTATTTTTGGATGAGGGTGTATTATTATTATTATTTTGACAAGAGCTACATGTAAAAAGAAAAATAATTCCAAAATAGATATTGGTTGTAGCTCAATTCAGCCATCCATCCGTCTCTCGGATCAGATTTATTTTGCCTCTGATTGTGATTGAAGTTCATTGACCTACGTGCTGGTGGGGTAAAAGATTGGTAACAACGTGTGCACTTAACCTGAACTTTTTGGCTCGTATTTTGCTTCCAATAAAAAAGGCACGCCCAATTATCCAAAAAGTAATTTGTCCAATTTGCAACTGTCCCTTTAACTTTAATACTTTTAAGCATCTGTTTGTTGTACATTAATTTCACATTAAAATGAAAAATTGTACTGTTGCAATAGTAAAACGTCCTTTCATGTAGCCGCGAACTTTGAAAAAAATAAAGGCAGCTGTCAAATGGAATTTGAAATGTCAAAATTGCCCTTTCCATGAAATTTAGCATAACAAAACCCTGTTTGAAACCCATTCCATTTCTCATTCTATTTCTCATTCTTTATTTTAACCACATATTCTATCAATAAAATAATATTACACATAAACCCAAAAATTCTCTTTACTTTTTAACCACACAATCTTCCATTAATCACTATTTCAAAAAAATTTTTAAACCCAAAATGGGTGTCAAATAGGGGCCAAGTTAGGGGCAACATAGTCTTTTTATGATTTTTTTTTTCCTGATTCAACCCAGCAGTCAAACATTGCTGGCAAGTGGGCCCTTTTTCTGATTCATTCTTATTCTTGCAAGAATGCCGTCCAAACAGGGGCTAAGAAAACAATCTCAACGTAAAGGTCTAACTTGGATTGTTATTCATGTCTTTCCTGACCATCCATGTTATTTTTCTCTTTTTTTTTTCAATCACACATTATTCAACAAAATAATACACGCAAATTTAATTCTTTTCTTTATTTTTTAACCACATATTTTTCATCAATTTACCATTTCAAAATGCATTCTTACAATAAAATGGGGCTCGTGTATTTATGATTACTTCATATTCATCAAAATAAAATCAAATTGTTGTTGGAAAAATTGAATGTGAAATTGTAGCAACAAATTCACAAGTTTCAATTCTTGAGTTAATTTGTATTTGAACGGGTGGTTACGAAGCCTTAATGACTATTGTAACATAATTTGATATTAATACAAAATTAAGCCCCTGTTTGACACCAATTTTGGGTGAAAATTTTGTTTTAGAATAGTGATTGATGGAAGATTATGTGGTTAAAAAGTAAGGAGAATTTTTGGATTTATTTGTAACGTTATTTTATTGATAGAATATGTGGTTGAAATGAAAAATAGAATGAGAAAAAAAATGGATTACAAACAGGGGCTAACTATGAAATTGAAACCCCCATCATTCTAGTAGTATATAAGAAGGCGTTCTCTTTATTCTACACACCAAATTTGAGAGTTCTCTCATTTCCCTAAACTTCTCTATTAACTTTGTTTTCGAGAGCTTTGTTCTTAGTAACTTAGATATTTTTTGTTCTAACTTGGTAATATAAATGCGAGCATTCTCAGTTACGTAAAACAGTGACAATGTGCTAGTTAACTGCTTTTAATCGTTGTATCTTGAGAGACGACGTCATCAGTCTTCTTGCACTACAGTAGATGACGAATCTGTTTTAAGAAAATTGTGTACAACACATCCTTCAGTTACTTTCAATACTGCTACTACAACAACAACTAGATTTTATTTCTTTGATTGTTGCTTTGTTTATTGTAACGTTATTTTTCATTATTTTATAACTCTAGCAGTATTTTTAATTTCCTTTTGTATTTTTCCTAACAATTGTTTGGGGGTTTCAGATTATAAGGTAGAGATCGATTTAATGCTAATTAATCAGTGTTCCAAGGCTAGAAAAAGTAGGGTAGGGTAGGGTAGGGTAGGATGGGGTGGGTGCGTGGGTGAGTGAGTGAGTGAGGGGTGGGGTGGCAGATTTTATTTTTCTTTTTTAAGTTTGTTATTTTAATTGATAATATTTGAGAAATGTGCATTTTCCACTTTACCCATTTAAAATTGGTTAGTGGATTTTTATTTTTTTTTGTGAGTCAACCGATGGTCAATTGGACGAAAATCGTCCGTTTGTCCTTGTGCTAAAACTAAATGAAATGATTGGGGACTATGGTGGTACAAACTAAAGGTTTGGATAAACGCTGCAATAAAAAGAAAGATTTGAGATCGTAGTTGCAATTCTATTTTAACTTTTGTTCTTGTATATATTTATATTTTGTGTGTATCATTTAGTGATTGTGAATGATTTAGTTTGGGCGTGGGGATTTTAACAAGCGGTCAAACCGATGATCACTAGTATAAGTTTAGGTAGGTCGATCATCGTTCATCCTTGTCTTCTCTTCCGTGAAGTGAATAGCCCCTACATTGGCATGCAATCCCTATGGAAAAGCAACTATTTTCCAATTTGTTTGATAGAATAATTTCCTATAGATATTACTGCATTCCCAAGGGTTAGACGACTCATTCACATCTATATCATGAATATTTGAAATCCAAATTAAAGCAATGAGTAATAATGTTTTGTCCATTGTTTTTATTGCAAAATGTCAAAATGTGCATTCTAGATGATAACTGACAAATAATTTTATACCAATATTTATCTTCTTAATTATTTTTCATTTATTTAGGAGCTTAAGATATTTTACAAGAAAAAAATTATAGAATTGATTTGTCAAACTTAAAATTTTTCAAAGATAACTAATATTTATGTTTTTCTAAAATACTATTTAGAGTTTGGAGAAGAGCAAGAAAAATTATATATTAATGCGAGATGTAAATTACGTCATCAAGGGGTCCATAGCTCAGTGGTAGAGCATTTGACTGCAGATCAAGAGGTCACCGGTTCGAACCCGGTTGGGCCCTTTTATTTTTCTTTTGAAATTTCTGTTTTTAATTTTTACTGCTGCCTGGAATTTAATTGGAGACGCGATTCTTTGGCTTTTGGCATTGAGATCTCAAGCGGTTTAGTTTTTAATTTTTTTTCATTTTGAAAATAAAAACACTCCTGCATATTGAGGAAAAAAAAAAAAAAACTATTTTCTTGAAATTCATGGTTCATGAGCTCGATTACTGGAAATTGATGAGATGGGCGATTTAATTTCAATACATTAATTCAGTAAAATTCAGAAATTTGTGGTCGTAAAATGAAGCATTTGTAGCATTTAAGAGGAAAAAGGGTTGAAAAGAGGTGTAAAAACGTGTTGGGCAGCTTAGATTTGGTTGATTGTGCCCATGTGACTCGATTGATCGAGTCTTAAATAAAAACATAAACAATTGTTTGATTCCTGCTTTCGATTTTTTCGCTTTGTTTTGCATAAAAATTGTCAATAAAAGTGATAATTATTTTTACCATTGTGTATTAAAAAAAAAAATACTGGATAATGGATTCCCACCAAAACTTGAAAAAAACATTTTCCTTTAAAAGCCGGAAATGAGGCGCGTGAGAGAGTCAAGGGAAAACTAATTCCAGGTCAAATTGGTGCTGTCAAACACTACAATTTGTGGAAAGTGGAAAAACTTTTCCAATTTCCAAGGAAAATTACTTGTATCAAACAGGGCCTTAGTTTCCGACCTCTCACAACCTCAAAATGAATGGCCTTTGGAGTACTTAAGAGGAAATGGGTAAATTTATTGTCCGTGAATTGTCGATATTCGATTAAGTCATCATTTGGTTTTCTATTTTCAACTTTTCAAATAATAATATTTTTTTCACAAATATAGTGGTTAGGAGTTGAGAGCCCGTTGAGCCTTGTTTTTCTTTAACCGATCTGCAAACTCTATTCGTTCATTCACTCATTGGATGACTTTCGATTCTTGAGAGTGTGATGAAATGACCATAGATTGGCATGACAATGGTTATAAGTGAATGGAGAGGGCATGTGATATTCACATGCTTCGCCTTTAGGTGTGATTCAAAGAGATCAACTCTAAATTTGTGTACAATAATTC
Source organism: Fraxinus quadrangulata (assembly GCA_903798255.1). NCBI lineage: Eukaryota > Viridiplantae > Streptophyta > Magnoliopsida > Lamiales > Oleaceae > Fraxinus > Fraxinus quadrangulata. The sequence goes on from CAIGRB010058703.1 coordinate 157,549, forward strand.
AACACCAATTGAGTAGCAGCTTCACGTTTCGACAATTTTTGGTGATGTCATTCCATTTTTATTTTTTTAATTTCCACATTATGATATGCTAGATTTTTATATTACTAAGATATAGATGAATCATTGTTTTGAAATTTTTAACATTAATTAATTATTTTGACGTCTAGTTTGTATATTTTTTCTTGGATTTTTATTATTGTTTTCACTAACTTTTCAATTAGTTAGCTACTAATTGAGATGATTTATTGGAATCTATTATTATTGAGAGAGATAATAGGTTTTTAGCTAAAAATAATAAATATTGTAACGTTCGATAGAGGATAGAGATATACCTCTATACTTCACATGCTTTCCATAGGTGTTTAAGATCATTTAATACATTTATCATGTTTGCATCTTTCATCGAGAGATATGAGGGTCACATGAGGGGAATATATTTGATAACTATCGAGAGAAGTTTTCAATTAAATTAGGAACACTGACCAACAAGAATGACTATAAATTGTCACTTTAATTCATTGTGTTAAAAATGGATTAACAAGGGAGATTCGACATCTTGGCAATACTTTCATATATTTGAAAAAGGGTTAAATTCTTTCTAGTTTAGTTTATAATTTAGATAGTAGCATAGAAAATTCAAAACCTATTTGCTATTCGATTAAAGTTGTTATTAATTTTAACTCGATTGAATACTTAGTCCTCGTGGGTTCGACACCCTACACACTACTATATTACTTATTCAAGATCTCGTTCACTTGTGAAAAATCAAACGGCCATCATTCTATGGGAAATCGCCTTTAGATAGGTAGTTCTGGCCGATAAACAACGGGAGAACATTCAAGCCGCAACCTCGCCAACCCAATATATGGCATTCATTCTAGTATAATGCAGGAAGGGTTGTACCCTTTAACGAAATGACCAGAACCTAAAAAAAGCATTTTCAACGGAACTATGGACGAATGATGAGACAACATCAATGATCGTCACACGTCTGAAGATGCCTAAATTGCTTGAGGTGGCAAACAAAAATGTTCTAAAAGGTGATAAAGAGGCTAGCATGGGTGAATCAATGGAAGATTTACCAGAAAGTTCTTCTGGGATATCAAAGTTTGAGCGTGGAGAGAGAGATGAAGATGAAAGAGATCCAGGGCAACACCTCACTCTTCAATTTGGTACCTTACCTCCTGTTATGGCTAATAATTATCTACTAGCCAATGAATTCAAAAGTAAAGAAAGTGAAGAGGAGGAAATGGAAGATAACGAGGAAGAAGCATGCGTGCTAGAATGTGAAGAAGGCCAGACATCTCAGGAAGTATATGATGAGGGAGAGGATGACGACATGACTGACATGGAGGAAAAAATTGATCTAGAAGCAGAAAGGAAAATAAGAGGAGTGTCGCGCAACACTTTATTCAAGCAACTGCATCAAGAAGGTGTTCGCGAAGTGGATTACTTGGGCGAACCATCTAGGCGTTCCTTTGACTACTATGTACTATATAGGACGCCCAAGAGAAGGGTGAGAGTGCCTCGCTCTATTAAATATGGGTCACCTCCAAAAATATTGCATCTCCCTAGGGGTTGGATAACTAAAGAAGAAACATTAGAAGAAAGTAAAGAAGAGAACCAAGAAACAGAGACTCAATGTGATTTATTGCATGTGAATTTGTCACAAGAGAATAATTCGATGGAGGATAAACAAGAAGTGGAGATATATGTGGTTGAAAAGGTCATTTTTCAGAGACTAACTATGAAGTTAACCAAGCACTTGAGGCCATTATACGTGAAGGCCTTAGTCAATGGCATACATGTGGCAAAAGTGGTCATTGACAATGGAGTAGCTATAAATATCATTCCGTCCAGAATGATGAGGAAATTTGCAAAGACAGAAGCGATATGATCCCAACAAAAGTGATTCTCACAAGTTTCAATGAGGGATCAACTTTAGCTAAAGGGGTAATGCCACTCCCATCACCCACACAAACAGCAAACAAAATTTCAGCCACCAAAAACAACGATGCACCACCATACCATAACCGCAAAACCCATGCACCAACAGTCCCACCCGCAAGTATCGCTCTCAGCAAACCCACAATTAGCCGGTGACCACAACCACTGAAGCCACAATTCAATTCAGTAACTACTTCTCCACAACCCAATTCATCAACTCCATCCCTATAGTCGCCGACAGCAGTAAACCAGACGCCAACAAAAAAAAAAGTCGGAACTCCCCAACCACGCTACCCGCCACCACATGCTCCCTCAGCCTGAGCCCGCCTTTGCTTCATGTCGCAATCGCCGCCCACAAACCAAGAACAGAAGATCCGTCGCCAACTATACCATGAGCAACCCAACCTGCAGAATCACAAAATCAAGCCCTGGACGTGAAATTGGCCTCGGTTTGGTTTTTGTCAGTGCCATTTATCTAGTAATTGGGCTTTGATTTGGGCCTTCTTGTTATTTGTTCTCGTTTCAATTTGGACCATGTTTGTTAATTTGTTTTAGTTTACATTTGGGCCTGTTAAGTTGTTTAGTTTTTTTTTAAAAAAATTTAGTGTGATATTAAAAAAAAAATTTAGTGTGTGTTTATTGTCAATTGGGCTCAATCTCTAAGTTGGGCCTCGGTTTGTGTCTTGTTTATCTTGTCCATATTAATTTTAGTCATTTGGGCCTCGATTTGGGCCCCTAATTTTATTATATTGTGTAATTTGTTTTAGCTGAAAAAAATAAGAGAAAAAAAAGTGAGAAAAAAAAAGTGAGAAAAAAGAGAGAAAAAAAAAGAGAGTATTTTTTTCCTAACATTGCAGGTACCTCTATTTGACCTGCTGATCAATTCAATTATTTCAACAAATAGGACGGGGCTATGTTTCTTTGCCTTCGGAGATCAATTACTTGGTGCTCAATTATTTCGATGAACAACAGGAAAGCTACAATTTCTTTGTCTTTAGTTTATATTACTGTTTCGTCTTCAAATTGTATCGATTAAATTTTTGTGCTGCATTCTTTTAATCATTCCCTACATTTCACATTTCTAAATCCCTTATTGTGTTATATTTTCACTTTTATCTTACATATTTTAACTTCGCACCTTGTTATAGTTCCACTTTACTTTCTTTATTTTACGAGATTAAATTGTCACTAGTATTTGACATTTGCTTTATTATTTTACTTAGATCAGCGGTTTAGTTTGCCCTATTTGGATATACGTAATCCCAAAAAAAAATATTTATTTTATCAGGTCGTTATTTTCAATTTAGTTGTTTATTGATCACTCTATACATTTCATGTAGCTGGTAGTACATTGCATGCAGTTGCGTAGTGGTCGTCTTGTCATATCTAGTTCTCGTAACCTGAACATGGACCCAAATCAATTTGATGCCATCACTCGCTAATTAGCACAATTACAAACTGAGATAGTCGCTATTCGTGAGGAGAATAGAG
>CAIGRB010058705.1:2864-21735 GCA_903798255.1 Fraxinus quadrangulata
AAATATTATTTTAAATAGTGAATTTTTGAAAATATATAATTAAAAAATAAAAAATTTTAAATTTACGTATAAAATATTTTATTGTATGATTATAATTGAAAATAAGTATATATACACAAAAGAATTTTAAAAAATAAAAGACAAATAGAGCTTAACATATTTTTGTTAAATAACATATAAAGAAATGTGTAGAAACAGGTAAAAACTAATTCTCACGTCACCACCTGTTGGCTAGTATAGAGTTGTCAGTTTCGTGGATCCTAATGTCATTGCCGGAGCTCTTACTTTTATTTTTGCTTCTTGCAAAGATCAATTTACTTTAAAAGTTCTTAAAATATTATTCAAATACGTTCAAAAATGATTTTTATTTTTAAAAATAACTTGCAAACGGACCATAAAGCTTGTACAAATGTTTCATTTTGTCATGTTCGAAATGAAAAGCTACAATGAGCTTTAATTAGGCATGTCCCCGATTATTAGTGTGTTTTTAATTTTGGCACATACAAGCTCGGAACGCTAACTACACTAAATTAAGTTTTATCCGACGACAAAAACAAATCAGACTCTAAATAAATCATAGTCAACATCGAGTTTTAGTTATGCATGACGACAAAGTGCATTACTAAATCCGAAAGTAACACTAGAAACCAGTCGATAATGACCAAACAAGTCGTTTTCTATTGTTCGCATTAGATTTAAAGCCTTTCAAGAGATTGAAACTGATGCACAGCCAAGTCCTTCAAGATACATTCAAGTTGCACATGCTATGCATCATCTCAAAGGAAAGTAACTAGAATGCATACTTTTTCACATATCATCGTGTATTCAAGTGCCAACATCTCCAGTCCCGTCTCCAACATCAAAGTACATGGATCCTGCATCGCGACCACTAACGCCTTCTACAAGAGCAAATTGCATGTCCTCAGATGGTCTCCAGTGTCGCTTCCTTTGATTTATGAACCAATTGCTGATCTGCTTCTGGTCTAACTGAGTAATCTGTGATAGCCTATTTTTCTCCTCTTCCTGTAGAGTGCAGAAGATAACATAGAAATTGTACGAAATTGCTAGAAGCCGGGAGTTCACATGCATTTAATGATATAAACTTGAAGAACTTCAAAGTATCTTCCGTTTCAAGTCCGGTATTATTCCCAATAGTAAAGAAAAAAGGTCTCTACTCACAACCGATACTTCAAAACAGATTTTTCTATTTTGATTTGAATAAAATCTACGAGATTTCTACAACATTTTTGCAATAGAACTCATAACTGAATCCCATTAGGCAGACAAGCAATGAGAATTAGCTTATTGACTCCCCGAACAATACTATAAGAATCAGCATTAGTGGGGCCTTTCAATAAAAAAGTGAATATTATCTACATATCTTGAACTTTAGGGGTTGTATAATGTTGCTAAAAGCACTTGGGTCCCATGAAATGTGGTGAAAAGGTGAATAGAAATTGCGGGTCCAACGAAATGTGTTAAAAATGTAGTCCAAAAGATTTACCAAACAAGCAGTTAATTCCTAAAAATTACTTGAATGCTAAATTATTTAGTCCTCAGCCGTTGTCCGTGGTGGTTATTCTTTTCACTCTGCCAGTTGATGAACACCACACTCCATTGTGAAACTTATTATGTTGAGTGCATGATCGACAAGGATAATATACAGGGCTTGTCTGGTACACATTATGGGCCAGTAGTGCACAGCATTCCAAATGTGGCAAAAATTAGATGAATTTGATATTACCGTGGGATATGGCCACCGGTAGTGTGTGTTCCACCAGTCGAGCAATACGTTCCTTGTATCCTTTGGCAATTTTCCTTTCTTCCTTTTCTTCGAGAATTCCTGTCTCAAATTGCTAAGATAGCCACTGTACTTTCGCATTAGCATTTCTTTGAGCTCCTGTTCACCTTGACGGGTATCAGTTGACACTTGACTTTCAAATGCTTCAAATCCTCCACAGCTCATATCCCCATCCGAAGCACCACCTGCATCATCTGATAAAGCAAGGATTGTTAATAAATGAGAATATGCAAAAATCACATTTATTACCATCAAGTGTGTGCGAAAGTAAAGAAATGTATAACATTCTAAATATGTCCCAATAGTAAGTTCACCAATCTCCAATTTCGACAAATATGCATTATATTCCTCAACTTTCAAGGAAATCAATTTGCATGTTGTGTCTAAACCTTCTTTTTTCATTCCTCTCTTCAAGCACACGTCATCTTTTACCAGCCCATGCAGTCTCATCTATGCTTAAATATAACTCCAAAACATATGATCTTGGACAAGATAGATAAACTATTAAGTTTGTATTCATCCTTTAATGTACTAGTTCATACGACATTGGCTACATGTCTGAGAAGCTCAAGGAAAAAATCATTAGTGACATTCCTTATTTCCTTCTCCTTCATCCTATACCTTCACTCTGTAAAATGATCATATCGTGTGTGGGGACAATATGACAACAATGACCACCCACTATTTCAGATCAATCTTATTTAAACTTCTTCCATGGTATATTCAGAAAATAAGTAAAAAGAAATTGCATATTTCTAAAGTTACTCTTAACTTATGTCAATATAAGTAAATTATTATCAACTTTAACCAAATAAAAAATTACTTATTTACTATAACTACAATTTTAAACATCCAAATAAGCTCTTCTTAGCTTTAGGTTTCTGCATGAAGCTTGGATGTATCATCAACAATGCCTAGTTCGATCATAATTTCTCTACATGATAAAAAAAAAAAAAGTCTGATTTGAGAGAATCAGCGTCGGCGGATTTTACTGCTTTATATTCCTCAACTTTCAAGGAAATCAATTTGCATGTTGTGTCGAAAAACCTTCTTTTTCCATTCCTCTCTTCAAGCACACCTCATCTTTTACCAGCCCATGCAGGCTCGTCTATGCTTGAAATATAACTCCAAAACCATTTTTCCATCATGAATAACCTCACTATTAAGTTTGTATTCATCCTTTAATTGCAAATGTACTAGTTCATACAACTTTGGCTACATGTCTGACTACATGTCTGAGAAGCTCAAGGAACAAATCATTAGTGACATTCCTTATTCCTTCTCCTTCTCCTTCGTCCTATACCTTCACTCTGTAAAATGATCAAATCGCGCGTGGGGACAATATGACAACAATGACCACTCACTATTTCGGATCAATCTTATTTAAACTTCTTCCATGGTCTATTCAGAAATTAAGTAAAAAGAAATTACATATTTTTATAGTTACTCTTAACTTATGTCAATATAAGTAAATTATTATCAACTTTAACCAAATAAAAAATTACTTCGAAACTTACATATTTACTATAACTACAATTTTAAGCATCCAAATATGCTCTTCATAGCTTAGTTCGATCATCAACAATGCCTAGTTCGATCATAATTTCTCTACATGATAAAAAAAAAGTCTGATTTGAGAGAATCAGCGTCGGCTTTTGTCTAGAGACGTAATCAAATATGGGAAACCAAGTCCATTTGAAGAATTGAGTCCACAGCCTATAATTCTCTTATATATGTGAAAGACTTCGTGTTGTCAACATGCTTGAGTAACGTATTAGTGGAAGTTTCAAAGCCAACTCTCTAAAATGTTTAGTACATTAAACTTCTGCTGGATTTTACATGTTAACATCTTTACTTCCTTTGCTTCATTCTATGCATAAAACCAGTTACTTTAGATTTTGTTAATCACAACAGAGATCTTAGTTAAATGAACGAGTATCCCATATACGAGTCCTTTCTAGGTAATCTTCTTGCTGCAATTTTTAGAAGAAAATAGAATCATGATATCTGTTAGCGGCCAATTCACCTTGTCTCACTAGTTAACGATTGTTTTTTTCCACAGCTAAGGTCGAGGATTCAAGGATTGGTACCTCCACCCCCCCTCAAATAAAAAAAATCCGTTTTAAGGGTTTTGATTTTTGGAGTTGAGAGCTTAAATTGCATATGCTTATTGCAGGCACATTATCAACGAGACATGGGGCTGTTACATTGGTCTGTCACAGACGGCTGAGCTTCGAATAGCCCATCCAAGGCTCATTGTTTTGTATGCATGGTATTATATGTTAGCAAGTATGAAAAGCAAAATTCAAAAGAAACGCTCATAAGATGATATGCCCACTGTGGGGCTCAAAACCTATGCTAAATGACGTTCAAAACTTTTATTTCTATAAAATTGGAATTGACACACATTTTGTTGGTTTTTAAACACACGGATATATAACATGTTGCTATAGTTTAAGAGAGGCATGTTTCCTTCCCACAAGTATATCATATTTTGACAAATTTTCAAGGATACGAAGAGAAATTTTCATCTTAGACATGAATTGGATGACATATGCTACGTTGTTCACCATAGAGAAAATATTTGTGCTAAATGATGGATAATGAGTTCTTAATCACAGGAAATTATTGGTATCTTCGATGTCACTTTGACATGTTTATATCTATATTACTTGAAAAAAGCTACAACATCTTAAGAAATATGGAACTAGCAATACGTCTAACACTCAATTGTTCCCGACTAAAGACAACAGTGATCATAAGGATCATAGCCACAAAATCGAAACATCGAAATGTAGTAACAATATTTTAGGAGAAGATTAATGATTGAGATCCAGAATATGAGGCAGCAAGTGTAATTCCTTATGCATGCATCATCTCCATTTCATTCATGTATGTAGTTAATGCCCAATGTTTAATATTTAAATATGTATGTGACCGGAACTTAAAAAACTCAGCATTTTATATTCAAATATACAAACTCCACAATACTCTCGAGAGCCATTCGTTTCACCTTATCGAATAAGCCACAAGTGCATATCAACAAGCATGTAAAAGAGTAAGATGAGTACGAACTTCATTATATGGTCTAGCCCTGAAAGGGGAAAATAAAAAAAATACTATAGTACAAAGTGATGAGATGGCAAACATAGATAGTTTTGAAACTCTTACATCACAATTAATGAACAAATAAACGGTGATCAATTCCTAAGTCATTCTATGCATATTAAATTAGTACCAGTAAATTTTCGAACACGGTAACAACTAGAGAACTGTGAAATGTCAATGAATATGAAAATTTAATGCATAAAAAAAATGTACTTGTAATAAATAGAATTAAACTTCACCTGCAGAATTATAGTTAGCAGAAGTCAAGGAAGAGTTGGTGGCAGAAGTTAAGGTTTCTTTGCAGAGATCACGGAGCTGAGATTCAATTTTGCTCAAGAAAATTGTGGCTTCGTCAAATGGCTTTGATATTTCCTCCGTGCATTTGTGTAAAACCTCACAGTATGATTCCTCCAAAAACACGCACAAAAAAGGATAAACTCAGCATATATCGAAGAACAAACTAGACCTTGTTTCCCATAAAAATTTGACGTCGCTCGATGTAGTAACTGTAATAAAGACTTACCATAAATTTATCAAGTTCAGGATCAGTGCCGAGTTGAGTGGAGGCATAAACAGGGTTGCTTTCTTGGCTGATTTCTTCAAGAAGTGAGGCCATTTCTGGTGGTGCTCCCACCTACTAACATAAAACATTCTTATACTACTGGCAGACAGAGACAAACAGAATAATATTCATGTGGGCCTTTGTAAAGAAGAACAGTGAAGAAAAACGTCCATATATGTGAAAATTATTCACAAACAGTTATATTAAACAGGGTTACCTTTCGACACTCCATGTAGGCAGATACTAAATTAGGATAAAGAGGGTGATTAGCAATCTGGGCCTTGGTTATATCTGAAATTTCTGATCCTGTGATCTCATGATGAGTTTGAGCTTGTCGTATTAAACCCAGATGATGATTATGATGATGATCACTAAACCCTCCCATACTATTATTATCAATAGGATATGAAATCGAGGAATGAAGTCTGTATAATTCATCCATAACTAGTAGCGTTAATTTTACTTGCAGAGATTTTTAAAGAAACCCCAACATTAATTCGATCAATCCTTCAAAGATTGTGTCAAAACAGTTATTCTTGAATATGAACACTCACAGTAGTACGTGTTTTTAGATAAACCCCCATGCTGAAAGATCAAGAATCAAGAACTCACGATAGTGAAACCAACAGAAAAATTTATGCTGGGATTGTTAAGAAAAAAACTGGGCACAGCTCCAATGATTTGAAGTAGGGCAAAAATCATCAAAAAAAATGTAGAGAGAGAGAGCATGGGAAAGATAGAGAATCTTTCCACCTGAGTAAAAAAGTTGAAAAAGACCAGACGAAAGTTTCTGTTGTAAACGCAAGTGGGGAAACACACGCGAGCGCACAGAGAAAAAAGATAAAAGATTAGACTGGTCTACGGATGCCCGAAAGAAAGGGAATGGACGGACAGGGCAGGGCAGGGGTATTAGGGTATACCAAAATGCGCTTTCGCACGTTCTATATCACTGTAGTAAACACAGTCCAAACAGTGATTATGGTACTTTACTAGGATTCTACATAGATTCAGCGTTAGATATATATATAGAGAGAGATACAGATTTATATATATGTATTAAAGATAAGAAACTATGGTACTGTAATGACATGATATTCCGCCATGTTTCGAAAGGGAATTGGTTAAAAAGCATTTAGATACAGTGGGTTTTATACACTTGTGACTGCACTGCCTTTTTTCACTGATTACTCACTCTCTTGTCTCTTCAAAATAATACTCCCACAATGGGTGGAAGTTCAGTTTTCCATTGTAGTTAGCACTATCTTTCATTCTCGTGATATTCACATCTAGTTGCTTTTTTGTTTAGTTAAAAATTAAATTTTAAATAACTTTTGATAAAAATTAATAAAATATATCGTTAAAAATTAATAAAAATAATGAATTTCATAAAATATGTGATTAAAAATAAATTTGAGAAAAAAGAATTTTAGAAAATGGAGTTCAAACAATGACTCGATGAAGTAAAAGCATTCCGCATTAATGTTGTGAAACTCTCCCTCGTTACTACTAAAATTTGTGTCCTGTTCACAAGTGTTCAAGACCAACGTTGAGGGTTGGATGAATAGTTTTTGATACAATAAAATCGAGCCAAATCAATTGTGCACACAGCCTATTAGAAAATGCAATGGCTGAAAATGCTTTGATCCTTAAATCGAATTAGGGTTTGACTTTAAAAATGTAAATGGATAGAAGTTGTTAGCTCGTTTGATCTCTAATATTTTCAAAATATATTTTTCATTTTCTTTTTTTTTAACCACATATTTTTTAATAAAATAATATTACACACAAACACAAAAATTTTCTTTATCTTTTAACTACACATTTTCTGTCGATCTACTATTAAAAAATGCATTCTTTGCTAAATAATGGAACACAAACAATGGCTTTATATATGTAAGTAAACTCGTCTCATATTTTTTTTTGCTATGTTTATAAAAATAATGAGCGTGAGAGACAGTGGGTGATGTTTCTTACGAATTTTGTGCGACATTGTAGACAGGAAGATGGCTAGACATTTAATTCACTTTTCATGTCGATTTTCTACCACCATCCGTCGCAAATGTTGATTGCTTCTATTTGTTATAATTGTAATTAACTAGTCAACTCTGTAGTGTTGTGGAGCCTTGGATACTTGATATCAATGTGATTAATAAACATTAGGGTAATTGGTACAATTAGTCCTTAGATGTTGGTATTTCTGTGGACTAAGTTCTGAACCTTTCACTTTGGTGTTGAAGTCCCTAAAAGTTGCAAGCTTTGGCGCCATGGGTAATTTTGAATGGGTTCCCTTCCTTCTCATTGCTCCTTTAAATCAACACGTAGCTGCCAAACAATGAAGGGCATTTTGATAGTGTTCACACTTGTCGATCGCTAACATATAGCTCAAACAATTTTTGGTAGTGTTTACACTTGTCGAACTTGTTAAAATTTCCGTGTAACCTGAATTCTTGTTGAATATTTGAATGGAAATGCTGTTGGAGGACTATTGGGAGTTGATAGTGGACTTGAAAGTGTCTTATATAAATCCAAGATGGATTAAGATTCTAATTTCATTTTTTGGCAGCTTTTGACTCTTATTTCATCCCAAATATTCCATTATTGATTTTACCTACCTTTTGTTAGACTCTTATTTATATTAATTCTTTAAGTATGTTAGAAATTCTTGTCTTATAAATATGTATTGTATTACATATTTTTATTTGATCGACTTAGAGAATGATATAGGGGATCTAGAAAGAGACTCGCATATTAGAAAGAACATGTTGAAAGTCTTGTGGGATTCAGATTCGCATAACATACTTATAGCTCTTTACTATTGATTATAGTGAATTCTCCATCTCTATTCATGGTATTTTTTCCCCATAGTTTAGGTTTCCACATTAAATCTTGTGTTCTTATGTGATTCTTTTCATCTTATCATATTTTTTGGCTTTAATATTCATAACAAGTGATATAAATTATATCATCAGGTTATTGCAAATTCGCTTGTTCTGCATCAAGTGGTGTCAGAGCTCAAGATTCCAACAGTTCCTGGGAGAGCCAATTTGGTCTTGTATTAAAGTAAGGTTTGATCAACGAGGTTTGATTGTTTTGGGATGACAAGTATGAAGTTTGATATTCTGCTTTTGGATCGCAATAAGATTTTTCGTTGTAATGGATTTTTTTGTTTGGATGTTGGAGGAGAAGCAATGTAAGAGTCGATTATACTTTTTGGAAGGTTCGACGATCACTTTGAATGCAGCTATGGCCTATGGTTCGATAAACGGTAACTTGGATAGAGTTGGTTGTGATCGTGTTGCTCGTGATGATTCGAGCAATGATATTGAAGAACCCGCCACTAGTTAAGGTGGAGCTAGCTTTGAACTTGATGATCGTGTGGCTCATGGTGATTTGAGCAGGTTTGATAACTCAGGTATAGTTGGCTGTGAACGGGATGATTCAAGCATGTTTGTGGCTCAAAGTAGTTTTGCTGGTAAGTAGTGCTTGGATTTTGTTCATAGTTGCTGAATATACCCGGAGGGGCATGGTGGAAGAGGTGGATTTGAAGTATTTTATTGGAAAATTTGTTGAAAAGTTAAATTTTATTCCTTGTTGTGGAATTCGTATTAAGTTGGAGGTTTGTTAGAATTTTAGTGTGACCCGAATTCTTGTTGAGTATTTGATTGGAAATATTGTTGGAGAACTATTGGGAGTTCAAGGTAGACTTGAAGATGTTTTGAAGGAGTCCAAGATGGATTAAAAGTCTAATTCCATTTTGGCAGCTTTTGACTCATTTTTCATCTCAAATATTGTATTATTGGTTTTACCTATTGTAATGAAATTTCACATTGTGTTAGACTCTTATTTGTATTAATTCTCATAGCATGATAGGAATTCTTGTATTACAAATATGTAGTGTATGATACATATTTATTTGATCGACCTAGATAATAATCCAAGGAGATCTAGAGAGAGACTCACATGATAAAGAGATCAAGTTGAGAGTCTCGTGTGATCCAAATTCGCATAACATATTTGTAATTCTTTATTATTATAATGATTTCTCCTCCTCCACCCACGATTTTTTCCCAAATTTGGATTTCCACATTAAATCTTGTGTTCTTATGTGATTCTTTTCATCTTGTCATATGTTCTTGGTTTTAATATTCATAACAATTTGTATAAGTTCTATCATCAGATTATTGCAAATTGACTTGTTCTACATTAAAACTAAAAGAGGCACATTTAGGATGAAGTCACCACATCGTTTTAGTGTTCTCAAAGAAAATAAATCATCGACACAAACACAAAGCAGAACAATATTAAGAGATATATTGAAAGATTATAAAATAAATAATCAACATTAAGGCATTGGATTTCTCATCTTACAAGTTTGGCCTTTTAAAATAGAATTCTAAGTTTTAATATGATATCAGAATCCAATAAACTCAAACAAGAAACTCTACCCAATCAAGACTAAAAATTGAGCACATGAGATTTCAAGATTAATATGCTTAAATGAGCCACAATCTTACGAGACATGTTAAGAGAAAAATCTCACATTAAGAAATTATAAATAAGCAATCAACATATAAGGTATTGTGTTACTTCTTTTAAAAATGTTGACCTTTTGAGATAGAAAATCAAATCTTGAAAGAAAATAGACGATCAACTCTATGTTGACCGTCTAAGGCGCGCACCTTTTATGTACTAGTAATATTTTCTTATTTTAAAGTTCAACTCAACAAAATGCACAACCATTGCTAAAACTTAAAAGAAAATAAGTCCAACAAAAAATTCATCATAATTGAAACCCAAACGTATAGTACCTTTTTGGACAAGTGGTATTTTCAATTGAGAATCGTTCCTTTCATATACCAATGAACAAAAGTTCACACTTTATTCTAATAAGAAAATAGAGTCAACTACTCTACCAATTAAAATACCAGTTTGTATTGGCCGTGACAAGTGAATCTTGAGAGCAGTGATAACACTAGTTAACTTGGAAGTGTACTATATGGCATGATCATACAAATAATTAAACTCCACCTAACTGTTTTATGAATTATCTAAATTCATAACGAAATAGTAGTTGATGGTCATAATGAGTAAGATCAATTAATAAGGTTAAATAAGTTGGCACGTTGGAAATTTAGAACAAGTAGTTAGCATATATTCGCGTTCAGAAACCGTCACCTAATTCGAATGATAATGAATCTTCGTGAGGAGTTTCTACTAAACAGTTTAAATTTGATATCAGTACATATCGATGCCTAAATTAATTATGTGATTAGATCACAAGAAAATTTTTGGAGAAAATACAAGCTTGAGTTAAAAATAAATAGAAGGGTAAAATAGTCATTTTAGTCAAGGTCTAATGATTCGATGTCCAACGAGGATAAGACATGAAGATGGAAAGTAAAAAGGATGTTACTGTAAACAATTGAAATTATATTGTTTCTGTAATTTTAAATAATTTGAAAGTGAAATTTCTCGTCTTTACTGAAATCAAAACAAACTAATAATTATATTGTATAGTCGTGGGTCGTCTTGATTGAGTTTAATTATTGGATTTCGAATTGTATAGGTTCGATTGTATCCTTTATAATTTATATAGCTACAAAAAAGTCATGAATTTAGTTTCACTGGTTTTGAAAGTTTAGGGATTGCACATGCAAAAAAGACCAAGTTAGTTTTCCATATAGAACCAAAATCTTAGGTCTATAAGACTATAAGTAGACAGAGGGATGGACAGCCTGGGAATACCAAACTGCCTCCCGTGAGAGAGAATATTTCTTCTTTCTCGTGTTAATGCAGTATCCTAAATTCTGTTCTAAGATCAAATCAGAGTAGGGGCTTTGAAGCACAAAGATTCAAGAGCGAAGATTGAAAGTAGTACTGATCCATTTATTACACTTCGATATTAATTCCGCAAAAACACCAATGCGATTAATTAGAAGTGTTAAACGTGAATTCAATTATCTAGTAAAATCCTAACTTTTTAGTTTTATAATATTTTTTTATTCTTGATCTCAATACAAATATATTTTTTAATGTTGTTGTGTATTAAACATGCCCATTGTAATTATCGGGAGAAATTGATGGATTTTATCTTGCACATTTCTAGTTTTAGATCCAGCTAAGTTTAAAATATGTAACTTTTTTCTTTCTTTATTACTAAAATAGTAATAATAATTTAAAATTTTGCTTATGCACATTTAAGTATTTTTTTTTTTTTTTTATTTTAGCCAACCATGCACCTTTCACATTTCCAATTTTGATGACTAAATATATGTCATATAAAAAAAAAAAAAATGGCAACGTCAGAAAAATAACAATGTAGTTGTATATTGTTTGATACTAATTGATGAATATTTAGTCTGATCAGAATACTTAGATAAGTTTTACCTATTCTAAAAGTTTGTATGTTACTTCCATTGAAACTATATATATTAGTCATTTTCATAATGAAATACACACTTCTGTTTTGATTTTATCGTTTTTTTTTTCGCTTTAGTTTTATAATATCAACACGAGATTTTAGCCAATTGAACAATAAAAAATTGATTATTTTATTCATATCAAAGCAAACAACAAAGCTCTAACAAAATGAACTCACTAAGAAACTCTTCTTTCCTTTTAAGTGAATACGTTTAGTACCCTATTTTCTGAATTGTATAAATACAAAGTGGCATACATAAGATTAATTTTATATTGCTCCTAAAGAAAAAAAAATTCATGCATATCAAAATTTAAGAAGAACATTGAATTAATGCTCTGAAAGAATCATTATAATCGCATCTATATTTCAAAATATTATTAGGTTGAATCTATTTATGAAGCACAATTTAATATAAGTAGTATGAAGAAACTTGTGTCGATGTTCCTAAATAAAAACAACACAACACAATTACATAGTTATTCAAAAAGAATATTATTTTGTTATTTTTGAAGAAATCAAAATTGTTTGGAAGCACATGAGAACGTTCTTTTGCTAATATTATTACCAATATTCAATACTGAATCATTCATAGTATTACTATTCCTTTTCTATTCATTGTGAGTTTATGCAAGTCGATATTATTTTAGAGTAGTGCATTAGTCTTCAAAAATAACTTTATACATGTTTTAAGTCTGATAAATATGTTAATGTCTATGGAGAAACATAACTTATTTACAAATACTTCATTATTCTAAAAATATTGGGTTATTTTTCCAAAGCACAACTTAATACTTACCAATATTTTAGAAAATATTATAACGTCCTTGAAGAACTACAATTTTATATATTAATATGTATTAAAATATTATATTAGTATTTCATGAGAAACATAAATTTTATACGTTAATATTGAATAATGTTAATGTTCTATCTTCAAATATTATAATATTTTGAAAATATTATATGATCAAACGTCATGAAAGAGTTGTGATCTAAATGCAAATTTTTTAAATACATACATATCTCTGAAGGAAATGTACAACAAAATATTCAAGATCTACTAGTGACAT
Organism: Fraxinus quadrangulata; assembly: GCA_903798255.1. Taxonomy (NCBI): domain Eukaryota; kingdom Viridiplantae; phylum Streptophyta; class Magnoliopsida; order Lamiales; family Oleaceae; genus Fraxinus; species Fraxinus quadrangulata. Next base: position 15,827 of record CAIGRB010058705.1, read on the forward strand.
TCAAAATATTTGGCTGCTCACATGTCATGGATATATCTATTGTATTTCCAAGAACTTCATTAAATATTAATCCCGAGAATAAGAAAAAGCCTCAAGTTAATATAATACAATTAAAAAATATATTATATTGAACCATTCAATAACTCAAAACATTTTATTGTTTGACATAAACGGTTAGACCATCAATAGATCGGTAATGATATGATAATTTGAATAAATATTAATTGAAGAATTAGATGATTCTTCAATCCAATTAATTCCCATATGATGTGTTCTCTATATTAAAAATTAGTTATTGATTATCACTAGTTAAAGTTGGGATTGAATCCCCAAAATTTCGCAAATTAATTAGGATGATATGTGAAGCCCATGTACCTTCCAAGTTGACCATCTGAATATTATTTTTATCTAACGGGTGCTTCTACTAGATGATTGCATAGTGTCATAAATGTTTGCAACATGAAATTGCAAGATTATTACTTGCTCAAATTTTAAATTGTAAGTATAACGTTTGGATTATATAACTAAGACAGCGTGTCTTATTAATGTTAGTGAACCTAAATTTTAAACTTTTAATAAATGTTAATTGTAATGATAATAAATGATTTAACACTATTATTTGTTAAAAGCTTCCAACTAATTTTTAAATCATTACTATTGAAACAAAATGCATTCCATTTTTGTATAGGGAATGCTATTTTTTATGCATCAACACTTGTGTATACCAAGCCTCTCACACTATAGTTGGCTTATGGTATTTTTTTATAATGCAATATATGTACACTTGCTATAGAAAGTGGTATGAGATAGACATTAAAGAATGTTGAGAATTTATATATAGTTTGAACCTTTAAAAAATCTCTTAGGCCCTAGGTGATACTATTTTATAACTCGATTTGTTGACTATCATTTTGGTTGAACAATTTTTTCAGCATTATGGAGAGATACTAAGAAGTTATAAATACTAAGTATAATGTATCATTATATTCATTTAGATACATTTATTCATCAATGAAATTGATGATATCTCATATATCAACTTTAAATGCTCTAACTCAAATTGACGTCTTTGAAGGACAATCCATTGACATTATATTTTATAAATCAATGGCACATCGAAGTGTGATGACATTCGATTTAAAGACAATTGCCTCCAAAACAAATGAAGCAAATAGGAAAGATAATCCCATTATATATATATATAGTGAGTATATAAACATAACAAATCGTAAAACCTCATATGAGGTTCAAGTAGCTGAAATTTTTATAATTTATATGTCTTAATAAGTTATGTTATTACGATAAAAGAAATAGAACCTGAAAGGAAAAAAATTGTTGTCAATATTTTTGAAAATAATTTAGCGTTTTAATGATAGTGAGAATATTGATGAAAATTTGTCGAAGAATGTAGAAGAAATTGGCTAAACAAATACAATTATAACAAAATTGAACTTACTAGAGAAATCTAAAAATTTTTACTAGCAATTCGAAGACCTAAATGTAATGCCCCATATTTTATTGATTTAAAATTTGGGGTGTTACCGATATCATTTCATTATTATTTCAAAATTATACTTGACGTGGGATATTAAATTGAAAATTTTAAACCTTTAATTTATTTGAAAATTTATAAATTGAATTAAATCAGACGTAGAATCATGAAACTAAAAACATATAATAGCATAGAAAAAATATATATTAAAATCTAAACAAAATTTATTTATGAATGATTTTCTTGAAACTTTTACTTGGGCAACCCGTGCACCACTCAGTCACCAACGTTGATCGATTTAACCTGGAATGCTAAAATTGGAAGGAATGAGTAGTTTAAAACTCGGCTACATGCGTCCAAAACAATATAATAAAATTTTAAACATAAATTATAACATTTCATACCACCATTTCATTGAGAACAATCGAAGATCAATTGAATGCTCTGATACATTCCTATGCAAATAGTTGAGTAAACTCGAAGGAAATCTCACATTTCATTTTATTAAGAGATGTAGGTCAATTAGCATTTCATAAAATAAATTACGTAATATATATATTGTAATGACATATCAACTTGCACATGGTATCCTATCGTATAAGATCAAATGGGTTTTTGAAACAAATAAGCTTTGCACGTTCCAGATCTTTTCTCAACTTGGCTGCTAACGTTAAAATGCTTTCTGCCGTGTATGTATGTATGTTTAATAATTTTTTTTTTCTTTTTTTCTTTTGTGGTGAAAGGAATGAATGAGCTAATGTGAAGAAAAATCAAAGTAATTAAGTCTGTGTCTCTATTTATAGTAATCAAATGAAGAGGGGCCTGATGCTTGTAAACCATTATTGGGATTGAAGTGTATCCCGAAAGCTAGTAACCAAAATAGTATTTAACCATAAGATAAATTTGTTTTCAATTGTGATAGAATTAGGATAAATATAATATTTTATTACTTTGCAAAGTATATAAACACACGTGCACTTACCGTCAATGGAATATATGACGTGATTAATCTCAATTAAATTATTATTATCGATGCATGCACACGCGTTACGATAAGTTGGATTCCAAATTGCATTACATACAAGGCTTAATTTATTTTAATAGAAACAAACAATTTAAATAAATAAATAGTCAAACTCCCCTTTTTTTTTTTTTGCCTACAAAGTAGTCTTTATCTAATTAGTAAAAGTTAATGCTATTTAAAACAAATGGTCATATCTAGGAAGAAATTCATTTGTATAAATGCATGGTGATAAATATAATTAGTTTAAGATAAACATAATTTTTTTTATATCACCAACTTTCAAAATATCTTAGTCAAATTGAATAACTTGGTGATAAACTTAAATTGATTTAGATAATTATAATTAATATCATTAACCATATTTATAACTATTTTACTTTTCCCGGTAAAAAAAAAAAAAAAAAAAAACACACTCACACACGTGTACCGGATAAAACTAAATTGGATGTTAGTGAATCTAAATTTTGTAACATAATCTAATATGGTTAATACCTTTTTAAATTAAAGATAATTGTGATAATATAATAGCATATTATATACTTTTACTAATTATCTTTTACATTTTTAAGAAATAAATTAATACATATTAAACATGTTTCTTTGAATTGGAATAACTTGGACTTAATCTATAAGAACTTACACATTCTCGAGCTCAATCTATGTTATTTAATGCCACCTTCAAAATGAGCACAATATTAATATATTTTTCCCTTCTCCCACAATACTTAAATATTTAAACCAAACAATCATATTATCTTTTGAATTTTATTGTGAGTAACAAGGCAACACTAAAAAAAAAAAAAGAGTTCTATTTTTCTAACGGTCAAAAGATAACATGATAAAATTAAGTTACTCACTTTTAAGAACACGTAAAAATTTTCGGAGTGTTGCACTAAAGGTCAGTAGTTATGTGAAAAGAAAATGAGAAAATGAAGTCGTAATATGTAGTAATTTCCTATTCTTAACATAATGAATTTCAGAGACTTATCTAAGTACTTGAGTCCATCAACTACTTTTCCTCGAATGATTTAATATGCATGTGATCAGGGGCGTCAACAAGCCGAGTCCAGTCGAGCTGCAGGCCAAGACGTTTTACTCAAGTTCGGCTCAAGTAAAAATAGTTCGAGCTTTTTTTGGATCGAGTCGAGTTCAAAGACAGAGAGAACTAGAAACTGTTGTAAGGACAAAAGTTAAAGTATGTTACTTTTTAAGTAAATTCTTCTTTTTAACGTGTTAAAGGAACTACTTTTTCTTTTTCTTTTAAATAAAAAACTACTTATTTTCATAAAAAGATAAATATACTTAATAAATTTATTTTTATATTTCACCATCACATTCTGTCACCTATAATTCTCATCACCGGCAAAAATGCTTAGTTAGTCTTCTACGTATGCTCTACGTGAAACTTAAAAATGAAAATAAAAAAAATGAATGTAATCACATGTTTTTAGATTAAAAAGTTAAAAGATGTATTTTGTCATTTCACCATTTTTACATCATGGAAAAGCAGTAAATTGACATGTCACCATAATTTACCTAAAGAATAATACTACTTGTACATAATAAAGTTATATAATAATTTATATACAAATGAGTTGTCAAAAAGAAAGTGATTTTCCCCCTTTTTTAATTAGTTGAAGAAATTGTGACACAATCATATCTCACTATATTATGTATATATAAACTATTATATAAATTATTATGTATATGTAGCACAGTCGTTACATAAAAGTTTCGTCAACTTGAAAGACAGATGACAGTGACGAAGTTTAGACCACATTGAAGTTATAGGTCACAAATTAAAGTTTAACAACACAATTGAAATTTCACCAACTAAAAGTTCACTAATGAAACTTTCTGCATCTTTTTTCCCTTCTATATCTTGTATCAATTGTGAGAGGATTGCAACTATGTCTCAACTTGGGCATTCCTAAGTTACTCGTGGAGAGCGATTTCTTGTTTCTTGTAAATGAAATCAACAAATTAGTCTTAACGTCAACATCAATACAGCCCCTGATAGTCGAGATAAAGGAGCTCATGTTACAATTCCCCCATTGCAACCTCTATAACTGCAATATAGTTAATAATCAAGCTGCTCACTACTTGGCACGACATGCATGATTCCTTCAAGATATAATACTTTGGTGGCATAGTGTCCCTTTAGTCATTGAAAATGTTATTTTTATTGATAAACACTATTGCAACATTTCTCCAGGCTAATTGCCTTCATGAATAAATTATTTTCCCATTAAAAATAAAAATTTATATTAGTTTTATACTTCCTATGGTTGCCTATACTTTTCAAGTGCTAGTAACCACAAGGTGCAAAAGAGCAATGAAATTGTACCATAAAATATATTTGGACTTGTTTTTAACCAAATGGATTGACTAAAATACTAAAGGAACATAGAAAAATATATCAAATAAATAATTAACTGCAAGTACATTTCTAGCTTTAAACTTACTGTACCAAATTCAGGGCATCTAGTCAACCAGGGCACTTAAAAGTAGTTCATATTAGTTATCGACATATTTTTACATCTCATATGGTTGTGACTATGCCTTCATTCGTGTTTTCAAAACAAAAAAAGAAGTTATTTGCCCTTTTGATCTAATCAAAGTCAAACAATAATTTCAATCACATTATTAACAACTACCGTGGGACCCAGAGTACATCAAAATACAAAACCAGTCTAATGATTTCTTGCAAAGTCGAATATTAAATTAAGTAGTTATATCATACAACTGCAAGCAACAAGGTAAGCATCGCTCCAAAATGATGATATTTTGTTTTCCAGTTCCAACACTAAACAAGTTTCTCCACGAAGAAATTGCCAAAAACAGGCAGACCTCAGGAATGAAATCCATCCTTCAAAGCACAACTCCATCATTGTCTTACGCCATATTTTGAGCGCAGATTACCAAGATTCTCAGCATAGTCTGAAGTACCCTTGCTGAAGACTTCATCCCATATCTTATGGAGATCTGATTTAAAAGGAAATCCAGTTCAGTTAAATGGATATAAAGTGAAATCTAAAAGAAGCCAAACTTGCAAATACTAGTCTACCGTCCACCCTTCAATGGAATGCCCTTAACTAATGCAAACAAATGTACTTAATTGGAACTAAATCCTAGGCAACAACTTTAATGAAAACCAAATTTCTGTCCTCCTCATAGAGTATGTGCATCTTGTTAACACCAGCCCCATTAAAAGCTCTCTCTAACTAAGAAAGTATGATCTGACCAACAAGCTATAGGTATTAAGAGTAATTTTGAGAGAGAAGAAAATTTGAGTCATAAAAATAGAAAACAACTAAACAAAAACTCAGGGTGTGTTTGACCCACATTATTTTGAAAGAATGTATTTTGGAATAGCAAATTGATGGAAAATGT
>CAIGRB010058719.1:0-10538 GCA_903798255.1 Fraxinus quadrangulata
TAGAGAATATTTAGAACAAGTTGAAAGGTTAAAGAAGTATTGTATAAATAATTAATGAACCACGAAAAAAGAGAAAATATCAAAAGATTTAGAAAAATCCAAGAAAATACCAATAAACTAAGATCCAGAGAAATTAGGATACTCCTTGAAGAATTTAGAAGGGAAAATAATACAGAAAAGTGAGATAAGATCTTAAAAACTATAAAATATCACCAATTCTAACAACAACAATACTTGATTTGGTTACAAAAAAATAATAAACTAAGATTTTCAGGATTAGTTCTAAGAATCTACAATCTAAACGGAAGAATTGTAAGATACAATTCTGAGCAATCTAACAACTAAAAGATAAGAGACATATTTTGCAAATATTAAGAGAAATTGCAAAATAGTATTTTTAATAAATACTATTTTATATTATTAAAATTCTTGTAAGGATCCGGCGGAGTTCTGGCAAAACTCTTCTGGTAGTGTAACATGACTCAATTTAATGTGTAAAAAGTCATAGGAAATTTCATAATATACTATTTTTAATATTATTTATCATAACTTTTTGTTTGTTGAGGAACCTTTTTATTAAAAAGCTTGTTTGAGCTTCAAAAAATGCATTTTATAATAGTGTTATGATGTAGAATTGTGGTTAATTTTTTTTTTTTTTTTGAGTTTACGTCTAATATTATTTTATTGAAAAGTGTCAAGTTAACATGATGTCAAATCACGGTTCAAAAATACATTTTGATTGAAAAAATGGGGCCCAAGCAAGGACTCTACGAAACTTACAACTTTTTCTCTGTGTCCCACCAAAATCCCATTATATGATACGTTAATGCATTTATTTGGACGGTTCAAATTCTTATTAATTACAAATATTTATACTGCGAGAGGATTAACAGAGAATCAAGTAACAAATTAAAAATGTAAATATAATTGTGATTTACAATTTCAATAAATTAAAAAAATAACATAATTAATACAATTCTGCCATTAAGAAAAAATACGTTAAAAAAAAAATAAAAAATACACACACTAAAAAAGGGCACATACTCGTGTTTGAGTCTCATTTTTGAAGAAAAGGGCATTTTGGAACGACCATTTTTTTTGCAAAATGTGTATTTAAAAAATAAGGAAATTTTTTGAATTTATGCGTAAAATTATTTTATGAGAAAATGTGGTTGAAATTGAATTATGAAAAAAAATAGAAGCCAAACCATTCAAATTTATTAAACGCTGCAATTTGCGAAAAGTTATATACACGTCAAATCGTTAAAGTGTAATTGCTGAAATTTTCTTTCGGTAAAAGTTGTAATTTTGCAAAATTTAACCAAAATCAATATAATTCAACTCACTCCATATTTTATTCATATTTGTGTAAATTGCCCATTTTATAACCATTATTATGCCCCTGTTTAATGACCATTATTTAAAAAAAAAAAAAATTAAATAATAATTTTTTGGAGAATATGTAATTAAAAAGTAAGGAAAATTTATGAATTTACATGCAAATTAATTTATCGTGTAAATGTGTGGTTGAATATAAAAATTAAAGGATTCTGAAATAATGGTGGTCAAATAGGAGCTATATATATCAAATTCAGTCAAATGTACAACAATCTTATACTTCGGCTCTTTAACACCATTAACAAAAACATCCTTTTTCTTGCAATATTTTCGCTTGGGGAATATTAACATATTTCTTCATGCAATATTTTCTTTGCATCTACAATCACTGGCGGAGCAAACAGGGAGGGGGTGGTAACTGGCCCAGCAAATTTTGTATTTTAAAATTTATGTAGAAATTTTGATTTTTTATAAATATATTTTTTTGAATATAGACAAATACACGTATATTTTGCCCTTCAACAATTTTTCACAACATTGTGAAAATTCTAGCTCAATCACTGGTTTCGTCAATGAAACTGTAAGGCGCGAGCGAGACCTCAAAATAGAAACACTACGACAAAAAAAAATCAATATTTTACTTTCGAGATCATATTTAGCTTTACATATTATAATTATTAAGGATTTAGAGCTAAATTAGTACTAACTGCTATTTTTATCCAGTACTAAGAGATGGAATTATGCAGCAATTTAATACTTATCCTTTCTTCCTATGCCTTTAAACTTCAATATTCGACAACATTGAATGAACCACTAATAAAGAAACAATTGTGTGAACGATTTACAGAAAATAAAAGAAAAAAATAAAATAATTAAGCCAGCTTCTTAGTTGGTAACTAAATGTAGCCAAAAAATTAAGAATAAATCTTTGAAATAATTTTGAGGATAGCCAGCTTACTCCGCAGAAGGTGAGGATAACAAGTTCAAAAGGAAGCCAGCCATAATTCCAATGAGTCCCACAATGAGTGCAAATCTAAAGGAGAAACCTGGATCAACTTTACGATTTCTACGTCTCTTGAGAACTTCCTGCAAGTGAAAGCATCAGAATTTGAGCATGGAATGACCATCTAAGTGTGTTTGAAACGACCAATGAAGGTGGGAAGAGAAATTGAAAAAGATTGTTTCTAACATGAAGTCCATTTATCTTGAAATGAAAATGCTCGTCCCTAGCCTACCAAAAGGTCACCAAAAAAGGATATCAATTGATAATGTTAAATTTTTGAGTTTTAAATCAGCTTTTCATTGTTACCCTTATCTCTGAGCGTTTGACAAAAGGTCTATATATTCCCACTAGGATGTACAAGAGCAATCTAGGAAATACGCAAACCAACAAGTTCTATTACACTTCTATATATTCCCACTGGGATGTACAGGAGCAATCTAGGAAATACGCAAACCAACAAGTTCTATTACACCTTTTTTTGTGCATGCTAAGTTTAGTATATATTTATTTATACATCACACGAACAAGAGAAAGGCAAGTGCATTCACCAGGTCTAGTTGTAGCTGTTGTGTTTGACGGACAGCTGCATCTCTTTCTTCCTTGAGACTCTGCAAAGTTTGATTCTGCAACATGAGAGAAAAATATTGCTCATAATAGTAATAAAGGAAGGGGAACATAAGTTCAAATTTCCACATTGCTTGAATACCAAACTTCAAATATTTTAATTTAATAAGCATTATATACTAACAGTGTATCATAGTTCCTGGGTGAGCAATCAAAAGTTTTGGTTTGGGCACGAAGGTTACTTGTGAAGGATAGTTTGGAAAATAAAACATAGAATGGATAAAGGTGGTAAAGGAATTTTGAGAACAGAAGGCCCATCTCTCTTCAAGAATTTGATAACATATGCAGACCACACTTGAATCCCACAGAAGATATATCTTGAACCCATTAGCGCCACCTTGATGAGCCGACTTCTAACCACCCAGTTCCATTCCCCTGGCTAGTCTAATTACTAGATTCCAGAGACAGAGGTCCTATTTACGAGGTTGTGATGCCTAAAAACTGGCTTCCAAAGCGTCACATTGTTGTTTCAAGAGAAAACTAAAATACTTCTATCTCTGATGTGAATTCCTCGAGGAACCATCTCCTAGCATAGTCCAACTCCAGTGGCAAGGAAAGAGAAGATGTTGATGTGAGAGTGCAGGAACAATACAATCCTAACTAGAGTAATGAAAACTAATTCGAGTTTAGAATCTGTGGTTTAAAAGTGGATAAAGCATTGTATGAGCAAGGCCAAGAATGGAATAAAGGTAAGCAGAACAAAGGGACTAAAAATGTGAAGGAGATTAAGGGTCTGTTCCAGGATAAGAACCACCGTAGAACAGGGAATTTGTCTTTTTCAAGGTTTTTAGTTGCAATTGGTTATAAACTTAGAGAAGCTCTCTTCGGTTGTGTAAGGCATGGATTAAGGAGTTGGATGAAGGAATTTAAGGGCTACGGTCCGAGTTTTCATTGAAGTAAGCCTGCAATAAATAATAGAAAATGCATGACAAAAGAAATTTTATTGAATTGAATGGCGAAAAATAATCTATAGGTTTCTGACGCCTGATCCTAGTAGGAAAGGGACTTGTAGTTAAGTAAACTCAACATTCTAAGCTAAGGCTCTTCCACTATTGATAGTCCCCCAGTAAATTTAACACTGTAACATTAATTAAACTAATTTAAGATCCATGGAATGTGAATATTGACCCATATTCAGTAAACATTTACAGGATAAAATACCCTTGATGCTAAAATATAGAATATCCTAAATGCTTTAAGTCCCAGCTCCACATGAATTATGATTTGTTTCATCTCAAGCTAAAACGTGCTTCAAACCCAACTATTTACAAAATTCCAAACTGCCTTCTATGTGCATGAAGTGATGAGCCATTAGTTGAGTGTCTAACATGTCTTATAGTATCATATCTGATAAAACATTAATGTTTCATTTCACCAAGATATTTATGTCAGAATAAAGAAAACTTCAAAATTTTGAAAACCAGAAGTTATTAAGCCAACTACCAAAAGGGTATCAGACTATAAATATAAACCAAAAAACAAATATAACAAGAAACTAAGGCACGAGGTAATTATGGTTTCTACTCTCGTGATCATTAGTGCTGTATCCCATTTTTGTCCCCTAGATTTCCTTCTAGACACATTTAATCTGTTAATTTCAATTTGAAGGGATGGTTGGAAGCAGAGGTGTGCATATTTATGGCATGGGCTAACCTAATACCACAAGCTTGGCACCTGAGACAAACCATAAAAACATAAATTTCCTACTCCAAATTTCCAAATTTCTTCATTTGGCAAAAGATGAAACCCAAGCAAGTAAATGATCTGAGTGAAAAGATGAATGGATTGAAATGAAAGTGACATAATATCTAAGGGATCAAAATTGCAAATAGGTCAAAAAATTATGGGAAAGCATATACCCAACTCAGAAACGAAGACATCAGAAGATATACATGACACTATTATATAAACACATATACATAATACATGCACACATAGACATAAATACACACATTGGTATACATGTATATGTATATGTGAGTATAAGGCATTGATCATGGGATCTGACTTCAGCTAACTCAAAAGAAAGTGCGAGAATAAGGAATTGATACAACCTAACTTCAAGCCTTAGTTTCTCACTGATCTCAGAAGAACAGAAAAGCCAACGGCAAGTTTTGTTTATAAGCACTGTTGAAATAATTTCATATCGGAAAAATCGGCAAAATGGGAAGACATTATGTAACTAGGAAAAAATAATTGTGAGATCTTAAGATATCTTGAAACCAAGGAATCTAAATAATATCTGAAGTCAAGGAAAATACAGTAACTCGTGCTATGGAATTTACCATTGTTGATCTACTCTAATTAAAAAATAATATTTAATTCTTTGTTATGACATAATTGTAGTTGGGAAGATATTCAAGTGTCATATGCCCCCAGGTAGATGTTAGAACTGTTTCATAGAAGTTATTACGCATCCTACCTATGCTTGTTTCCCGAATAGTTCTCCATACTTTTTCCTGCGATTTTCTGTATTATTTATTTCAAAAGATATTTTTCTCTTAAATAGCTACCATGTAAAATGCAGCATGCCTCATCTTATGCCTTCACCTTTAAACACTGGTGTTGACCTTAAGAAAGTCCATCTGAAGGAAATAAGTATGAGAAGACTTGGACTGCGTAAAGGTAATATAAATATGCAAGTATATAACTGTTGAAATTGTATTTCAGCTGCCTGAGGCTGCGAAATGCAAGTCATAACAATTGTGCTAAATCATAAATGAAATGTGATGTTTATATGGCATTGCAAGCACGACTTCCAATAGTAGGCGTTTTCCTTGTAGAAAGAATAGACAGAGTGGTATCATCAGTGCCATGTGAATAGCAATACATTCAGATGTATGTTTAATTGACAGATAAATAAACCAGCACATTTGAACCTCAATCACGTGGTTGAGCTCTTTATTCCTAGGCCCCTAAACTTTCTGGACCTGGGAGTTCTGTAAGCCTTGACACTCTCCTCATTAGCTCTTACATACACCACCCTCTTCAAAATGCCAATGAGGCTATATAGATAACCAGTTTTATTAACTATTTTAGAGAATTCTATAACTAAAATCGCTCATAAGAAGTCAAACAACGAAAGCAATCACGCTAATAATCTGCTGAAGGAAAAGTGATAAACTAGAATTTATACCATCGAAGATAACAGAACAATTTCTCTTGATCATTTCAAAGTATATTATACTAAATTGTGATTTACAACCATCAGAGGAATGTTGGATTGAACAGTATGAGCTTGAAACAGATAATTTGCAATCACTTCATTAAGAAAAATAGGGAAAAAAATTGGATTTTTATAAAAATTTGATGGAGTACACAAAGAAAAGATGAATTGTAACAAAACCCACATGGCTTACATCAAAGTTTTGTTCATATCCATCTTGTACGTTTCCAGACACCGAATAAGGGAACATGTAGATGACCTTAAGCTTGCACTCCTCTATTGTTCTTTCGCCTTCCTTACTAAACTGGATGCACCATTTACATTTGCAAGAGGAAAAAAATGTAATTTACATTCTATGGATGTAATGAAACTAACGGTATAAGGGAAGTATACTAAAAGATCTTACAGTATCAGTCGAGAGCTCATTGACATCAGTATGTGGAGCAACTGTTGTGCTTTGCAGGAGAAATTTATCTTTAGATTGCTTATCTGGAGGGTATTCCCGTTGAGCTTGAAGGGTGACTGTATATGCATCAGAAGGTAAAATAATAAGAATAAAGGTTGGAACATTGGGTCAAATAGTGCACCACACACAAGCAATTGATACATGAAGAGAGACATCCATTCAGTTGAATGTACAATCTTTACAACAGTTACCAGTACCACAACCATGCATAGCCCACATAACACTGAAACTAGTAGCTCTCTTCAGAAGCCTAACATTTGCGCTATAGTACTAGAAAGATTGATATCAAAATCCCCATAAAGAAACTTCATTTGAACTTGAATCTAGAGGTGTTACAGCTGGGGATAAAAATGTGCTTATTTTGCAAACTATATTAAGGTCAGGGAAAACCCGAAAGCCAACCACTGTTACAAGGAAAGATACGACAGATATCACAAAAGATTTTAATCTATGATATTAGATTCTCTATGGTCCCATTCATCATCAATTTGGTGCAAAATTTTAAAGAGAGATTGCCATATTGCAGGTATCTTCAGAATTGACAGGTGCATAGACAATAAATCCCACAGCTCTGCTGTTGGAATTTATTTTTAATTATAAAGGTCCAACATACATCAAGCTTATGATAGAATCTAAGTGTGGAAACAAGAAAAAAATAGTCTTCAAGGGATAAAGAGGCGAGACAGTTGGCTACATGTGAACTAGAATATGCAAATAGGTGTCTCACACTCACTTCCAAGTAAATTGAATTTTTGACTCCTGGGTATCTATTATAAAGTTGATATATGTACATGTGTAATATACTGCTTTGCAGGTATTTCAGTGTCAAAAGCCTTCCTATGTTTATGAATAATGAGACAGCATCAAAAAGCAATTCCACATCGAGACACAGATCTTAACAATATTTCATACACCTAATACAAATAAGAAATATTATAGATAACCACCTCTTATGATGCAAGAGTCCCAAGGAAGTACCACACCAGTGTTCGGACGCACGAAGTACTTCTTTGGAGAAGTAGTTTTCACCTAAAATAAATAAATGCACAAATTTACATTCAAAGATGTAAAAAAATGACATACAATATCAAGTTGCAAGAAATCAATTATGCGACTGAGTATGGAGTACCTTGAAAGCAACATGGTGTTCAGTTCTGTTTGTAACTTTAAGATCACAGTAACTTTGTTTCTCCAGCTCAACTGATCAAAGAAATATTCACAACAATACAGTAAGTAATCATGACCTTCTATAATATGTTAATCAATTATGATGCAACCCTAGAGATGCCTTTTTATCTCGTAGCTTTAGATCTTTCCTTTCACAGTACAAGAATTTAATCAGGAGACTGCCATGTACAACAATCACAATGAAGCAACCAGATGAAAGTGGAGAAAAATACAGGAGAGATGATTTTGTGATTAGTGCGATTGACATATAGATTGTTAGACCAAGTCCTGAAGTAACGCCAAACTTTGTAATGTAAATCTACGGGTGTTAAGTGGGGTGAGCCACTCACAACCTTGCCTCGTCACGAACAAGGCGAGCCATGGGTGCAAGCTGAACAATGAGTTGGCTCGCAATCTGCTTGCCATCAAGAGTGAAAAAGCAATTTCTAGTTAAAAAAAGGGCTCGGGTGGGGCGTGCAGAGCCTGGGTTTTCGGAAACCAGCCAGCTCGAGCTCCGCCCATTTAACATCCCTATGTAAATCTTTCAATTATCTGTGAAAATTTGTTACAACTATTTTGACTGCATAAATAGATATATCTTTTCATTTGCTTTATCTATAGCCATTACCTCATTTAAATCACAGACGCTTAGCTCCATCATTTTTCTACGTTCCCTGAGGACTCCCTCTTCATAGACTGAAGGTGAGTTTGGCTTCCTAAAGATGCCAATGCTATAGTCCTTGAATTTCACATGGCAAAATCATCAAACCTAAAGTATCCTCTTCTATGTCCCCATATTAACCCCAAAGATCCTCTTTATCATGACCTCAATGTGTATACCAGTGCCACCACGCCGTTCAACTCTTGAATGCATCTTTTCAAGCTGTCCAGAATAATGTCTCACAAAGTAAATGCCATTTGATATCCAACTTGTTTTAGCTTCATCTATATCTCAAATTCAAAATGCGGTATGAGGATGAACTGAGAGTTGATTGGTTGATTTCAGAAGTTTGGAATCAGAATATGCACAACATAACGATGATAAAACAGGAATATCTAAAATCCTATTTTCCCAAATTTAATCAAATCTTACCTTCACCAAACATTTAACTATCGCTCATATGCATGTATTAAATTCAATCTCTCGACCTCATTCTTTCATCCAAAACAATCAACTTTACATTTAAATTCAGACTACACACATTGCCATCAGTTCCATCTGTTTCTTATAGTCGGTTGATCCATAAACAGAAATTATTGAACCTTAAAAATCCTTACTTTGTGAACGATTCATTAAATTCTCATTTTCATTCACTACATTAGAAACTTCAGCCTAGCACAAGTAAAACAAAAAACAGAAGCAAGAAAAAGAAAAGAATACAAAACATAGAAAAGTTGAGAGAAATCACATTGAAACTTGAGGTCTTCTGGTTGTACAGAGATCAACTGATTAGCAACACTAGTCATGGTAGCACCGACCACAGCAGATCACTACTCCAAAAGAGAAGCAAAAAAAGTTTCAACCAACGCAACAATCAATCGATCAAATCCTACATAAGAACCTGCAACAAACAATCAACAGTAGAAAATGCAAACCCTAGGTCACCAAAAAATTAGTAGAATAACAGAAAAGTAATATGAAAGTGTATGAAGGAATTAGAACGTAAAGAGAAAATGAAGGAGCAAAATTAGGATCACGCAGAAACTGACAAACAATTCTTCACCTCAAAAATCGCTTCGCTGGTCCGAAACTCCGAATAATTGCAAATTTGATCACCATTAGAATTTGATTTATTTCTCAATGACCAGAAAGAAGGAGGAACAATTTCAGAGAGGAGGAGGACACGTGTTTAAAGAGGAGAATGAAAGACGCCCGCTTCAAAAGCAAACTCCAGGCTGGTTGGGTATGTGTACTGTCCTGACACGTGTCATCCAGCTTGGATTTGCTCTTTGGTTTCCTAAGCATTGACCCGTGTGAATTAGAATAATACCATTTAGTCCCAAATTATAATTGCAATTTAAGAGGTGATAGATTAAGGGTGTGTTTGATGGATATTATTGAGAAAATAATGTATTTTAAATAGTGATATGATGTGAAACATGTGATTAAAAAGTAAGAAAAAGTTATTGATGTGATGAAAAATATTATTTTATTGAAAAATGTGTGGTTGAAAATGAGTTTTGAAAGAATGTGTGTCAAACATGGACGAAAGTGTTGATTTTTTAATAAAAGTAATATATGTAAAACAACACGTTACTCATATAAAACTCGTGTAAATATGTACATTTAAAAAACATCAGCTTTTCGTGATTAACTTGAGCAGTAAGTAACAAAGTCTTTTTTTAGGGAAAAAAACTGAAAAAAGAGGTACTTTTTTTGTTTAATAATAGGGTAGTACAATTTTTTAAGCATGATTTTGCTATATGTACATCAAAATTTATATAATGCCCAAGTAACATTTCATCATTGGTTGGTGGAACAAACTCATTATGTAAACCCTGTTATACATGTAAAATAATTTTTTTAAATATCCGCAGCAATTGGATCAACCCTATAACCAAGCCTGATATAGCCCATTCATTATGACCGGTCGATCCATAAATTGGCTCAAACTATATTGGGTTGGTTAAAAATTCATATATAAAAAATTAAGTATGATCCATTTGAAAACTAAGAATTTTTTTTTTTTAAATTTCAAAAATCAGATATTAATTAAATTTTATTTATGAAAATTAAAAATATATTTTATTAATTAAATATATTAATGTTACAA
>CAIGRB010058719.1:12211-32129 GCA_903798255.1 Fraxinus quadrangulata
TTTTTTTTTTTTTTTTTTTTTTTTTGAGTTTTACCATTTTCCAAGAAATAAGACGAATTTAGGTTGTCTTGATAAGACTTCATTCTTATGGCTTGAATTAGATCTGAATCTCGATTATATGTTTCTTCATTAATGAACATGCACTAATTATTAACCACATAATTATTTTGATTGTGTGAAGAAATTGGTCTTTTTTAGATACCAACTCGTCATTTACTTCTCCATTCATAGATGAGCGCTAATCATTAATCTCATGATCATCCCACCAATTTTAATACTTTAGTTACTTCAAAAGCAATACACGTGTTGATGTACAATCATTGGAATTAGTCTATCAAAAAGTTATACATGTGAAAAAAATATTATTTTATTAAAAAATATGTGACTAAAAATGAGTAGAAAAACGAAAATGAGAATTTTAATCTAAGACTAAATAAAAGATACAATTAAATGAATATTTTAATTCTACCTTTCATTAAATATATCATTTAACGTCGTTTATATTTGTGTTGTATCATCAATGTTGCTGATAGCATTATTCATTCCCTCGTCTTCTTTAAATTTTGGGGATTTAATTGATGNAAAAATATGTGACTAAAAATGAGTAGAATAACGAGAATGAGAATTTTAATCTAAGACTAAATAAAAGATACAATTAAATGAATATTTTAATTCTACCTTTCATTAAATATATCATTTAACGTCGTTTATATTTGTGTTGTATCATCAATGTTGCTGATAGCATTATTCATTCCCTCGTCTTCTTTAAATTTTGGGGATTTAATTGATGTAAAATTTATAGACAATTTCAAAAAGTAATAATAACGTAGAATCAACCTTTGTTAGAAGGAAGTGAGAGGTCGCGAGTTCGATTCATGGGACTCTTGGAAGACAGACTCTCTTCTGAAAGACAGAATTTATCCTGGAAAACATGAGTTCTCCTAGAAGGTAATATGTAACATGTGTTTGATTCACTCAATACTTGGACAGTTCAGCGGGAGTTTTTGGACTCTGGCTAGTTTGGAGAACATTTCGCGATTTACCTGGTCTGCGTGATGAGGGCCCGAATCGCATACACTAGGATTAATCGTCCAAAGTAGACCTGGTATATATATAAAAAAAAAGAATAAAATAAAATTGAGACAAAACATTTTTTACAAAGCACTGTGTTTATTGGGCCGACAGTTGAGGCCCAAATAATAAATCACCCCGTTCAACCTGAACAGAGCACAGGATGACAAGATTCATAACAATGCAGCTGGGAGAAACGAAAAGGTTCTCCAACCTGTAGTTCCGTACCTTTGAATAGTTTTGGAGCCAAATAAAGAAAGTGAAGACTAACAAGCGATGAACACAAAAGAGAAAAGAGTGGTGAGAATGGAGAATCCTTTTACTTTGAAAGTGGGTCAAGTATTCACTGGCTTTGGAATTGGCTGTGGCATTGGCATCGGCGTTGGTCGCCCTTTAAATTTAGGTACCCAGTTTTCACCTTTTTTCAGTTTTCTCCCTTCAATTATCTCTTTCTCTCTAGACTCGAAGCTATTGATTGAATAAATACGAAAATGATGAATTTCGGGGTTTGGTTTAACCCAAAGAAGAGAATACCCAAAATTCATGTAAAAATGTTTTAATTTATGCTTGTATTATTGCGCATATTTGATTTATTTTGGTGGGGGCTTCTGCATAATGTGGAAACCTGTAGTTTGCTTGATTGTAACTTTATGGGTTTTTTATGTTTGAATTAATGCATGATCGTGTTTGATCTTCGACACAGTGCCTCTTGCTATTGGACAAATGGGGCTATTGGCATTTAAATCTTAGATATGACTAAATTTAAATGAAACAAAAGAAAACATGAGATTCAGCAAGTTTATTATATTCTAAACCGTGTTTTGGTACATGCATTGCTTTGAAGTCTGTGGTTTTCTTATGAAATCATGAGCATTAATTGTTATTTGGGATGCAAGAAATTAAAATTTTCGTTTGGTAACTATATAGTAGTGGGTAAAATACTTGGTGAAATTCTTGACGTTTTCTTTATTTAACTTTATTTCTCAACTATATTTAGTTTACAGTTTCACACGATGATAGGACATATATAATCTGATTTTGGGTTTAGTTCATCATTATGTTTGTGCTTGTAAAATCTCTATAAAGCCAAATGACCAAACCTGTTGATAAAATCAGTTCTTTTAGCCCATGATTGATGGACATTATTTGTTCAAAACAATGTTTTGAATAGTGATTTGGAGAATGTGTGGTTAAAACATTGGGTTTACATGCAGAAAATTTTATTACGTTAATGTGTGGTTGAAAATGTGTATGTAGAATAAAGAGTTTTGAAATAATAGTTTTCAAACAAGGGCTTAGTCTGTGGCTGGAGATGCCTTTGCCCACTTGTTGAGCTATACTTGGTGGACAGGATTGCTAATCCAATTAAAATGGTTCCTTGATGTGCAACCGAGAGAAGAAAAACGTTGCCTAGAATTAATATTGCTTAGTTGAAGAAGCAGCTAGGATAAGAAAGAACCAAGAAGCAGTTGTATACAGCAGTAAAGGAGACTATGACCCCTTAAGGCCTCTACGGCGAAAAATAGCTGCATAGTGTTCATTTTTATATTCTAGTTATGCAACAATTACAATTACCTTTTGTTTGATTATTCACATCTTGCTCATATAATCTTGGAAGTCCATTAGATTTTGGATCCATTCCTAGTTATGATGTCTGGTAAACATTGTTTTTCCTGTTATGTCTTGGTAACGTCACCAATTGTCATTTAACTATTTGTCATAAAAAAACATAAAATTGAATGTGATGAGATCAGGCTACAATGTATTGCTCTGATTATTCTTTTGGACGCTCAACATGATGATGTGATAATTATAAAATCAGTGATTGTGTATGTAGCCCATTCACACTTTTGTTCATTATAACGATCTTCAAAGCTAATTTGTGCATCAGGTGCCATACCAGTTCTGAACCAAATTATGGTTGCCACTCGGGGCGCAACAGATGCTTTTTCTAATGTTGGAAGTCATGTCAATAATTCAGTAGGTTTTGCTAATATCTGTCGGTTGGATGATTTGGTAACTTTTGTAATAGCAAGTTTTCCAATATTTCTTTGTCCTTATTAATCCTATGTCCAGTTGAGGAAAGTGGGTGCAAAGAACCTTGAAGCAGGCATTGGTTGTGGAGTGGGTTTTGGCCATGGCTTTGGAGTTGGTAAGTATTCAGATTATAGAAGTACTACTTAGATATTCTTCAGATGCTTACTCACATTTTTTTCGTGTTAAATTGATGTAAGCTCAGACCATTTTCATATTTTCTGATTAGTTCAGGTGCCATTCACGAGGGAAAGAGGCATAACTATGAACAAAAACTATCCTTTTCTTAAAATTGTCTTACAAACAAGCCTACTTTCTTTAGTAAATTTCAGATAATCCAAAATTGCCCTTGTCTTTCCTTGTTCAAGTTGAACACTCACTTCTCTGAATTTGAGGTTTCTACAGACAAGTAGGTGAAGTTCCAAAGAAATAGTATTTGAATAGTTATTGCAAACATTTCATCGGGTGTTTCTGCATTAACTAAGGGAGCTGTTGGGCCATGAAATGGTTTCGGCTGGAGGAACTTTTAAAACAGAACTACCCCTTTCAATTTTTCCCAAGCTGTGCAACTTGACGAGTTAGTCAAGTTGGACAAGTTAAGGACCCAGCTTGCCACCCACTACTTTAACAGTCACTATTTTCGACAAGGATAAAGTAGTTATTATTTGTTAAGTACACAGAAGGCTACTTTCATAAGTAAAAACTGAAACAGAGCTATTTTTTGCTTCGCTTTTAAAATAAATTCATCTAAAAAATCCCTCTTTCCTAATGCTTACGGCCCAAGCATATCACTGCTTTGCAATTATGACCATTTTGTAGTTGCTGATTCAAAATATACCAAACAACCTGAGGACGGCTACATAAATTGATTTTGTCACTCATTTCAATCCCTCTTTCCTAATGTCTACGGCCCAAGCATATCACTACTTTGCAATTATGACCATTTTGTAGTTGCTGATTCAAAATATACCGTAAACAACTTGAGGACAGCTACATAAATTGATTTTGTCACTCATTTCAATCCAATACACGTCTACTGAAACATGTAATGAAGCAAATGTGTTGGAAATTCATAAAGCCATGTTAATTCTGGAATATCTCTTTACTCTTTTGACTTGTTCTACTAGGATTGTATCTTTCTTGTTAATCAAAATGCACTGCAGGCAATTATTTTTCTTGTCTATGCCGACACTATCATTTTTCACTGTACTTTTTGCAGTAACACTTCTATAAGTTGTAGAAGAGGAAAAGAAAAGAATCTAATTTTTTTATGAAATATATAGTCCACATATTTCATATTAAGTGTATTTTGGAAGCATGAGTTGAGCTTAATCAGGCTTGAGTCGTTCTTAGGTGAAACCAATTTCTGCTTTAAGCAAGATAAACCAAATAACACTTAAAATATCTTATGACTTACAGTAAATTAGTTCTATTGTAAAACGAAGCTATGCAGTCTTTTTGGTATTCCGTTTTACTAATGCTTTCTTCTGAATTGTGCATAATAGACCTCTATTTTTAATTAGAAGATGGTGGAAAACTATTTAACTTCTTTCTTGAATTGATGAACTAGGAATTTGAGTAATTAACATCCAAGTTACTTTATTTACTAACATGTTCATTTTAAATAGGTTGCCATTGCTACACCTGTAATTAACTGTTGTTTCATGCA
The DNA here is from genome assembly GCA_903798255.1 of Fraxinus quadrangulata. Classification (NCBI taxonomy): domain Eukaryota; kingdom Viridiplantae; phylum Streptophyta; class Magnoliopsida; order Lamiales; family Oleaceae; genus Fraxinus; species Fraxinus quadrangulata. The sequence continues at coordinate 16,986 of CAIGRB010058719.1, forward strand.
TTAAATCTGCTACTTGGGCTCATCTGGATTATTGGCAAGCTAATTTTTCTGCAAGTCATATTTCTACACTTTGTTTTCTTGATGCCAGATATCACCTCGTCTGGTATTGGCTGAATATGTTACCTCTAAAATCTCTGTACTGTTTTCAGCCTTCAAGAACATATTTGAGCCTAACATTATTGTTTGACTTGAGATTTGGTCAACATATTTAATTTGTTCAAGCTTCTTTCTTTGCTCCACAGTTTATGTACTAAACTATTTTACTGAAGCTAATATATTAGGAACTAAGGGCATGTTTGCTATGCTATCCCCGATCGTATTGGTCGGTAGTATAAACAACATTTTAAACTTCTTTTTGTTATTTTCTACCTCGACATGCCATATGTGTTTGATCCATAGAAAGAGCTGTTGATATGAGTGATTATTATTTTGAAATTCAGCAGCTCACATTCATCCTGACTTGCACTAAATAACTAAGATATTATAATGCATTGCAGGCCTTGCTGTGAAGCCTGGTGTAGTGCACCAGATGCAGTCGAGTCTTTTAGTACGTACAAGTTGTATGCTATTTAGTTAATAGTGCATTCCAAAGTTGTTTTTTAAATCTAGTTTCATCTCCTAATTTTTCAGCAAGCAGTTACACATGTGATGATGAAACTTGGAATATCTCCCAGCTTGTTTGTTGATCAAGGCATTCTCCCAGCATCCTTACAAAGTGGCATAAGCATGGTAAAGGAACCTTCACATGATAATCCAATAGGAAGTATGGGTCAGATGGTAAAATCAATACCCAATAGTACAGAACAAGGCAATATTGGGGAGAGAAGTACATATGTGATTTCTTCGGTGGAAACTTTAGCACCTGAAACTGATGCAGTAAACACTCAATCTACCAGTCAAGTAGAGAAGGTCATCAGCAACTTTTTGGAGAATCCACTTTTGAAAGAGGGGGGCAAAGTAAATGAGCAAGTACGTGAATGCAGACCTTTTAATTTTCATACTGTCATATATTATTTTTTAGGGATAATTGCAGCAAAGGTCTCAAACCTTTCAATTTTTTGCGCACTTTACCCTAACATTTGATTTGTGCCATCGGAGGTTCCAAACCTTTAATAAATATGCGGCGGAGGTCCATCTGGACGGATTCCATTCAAATCGCCGTTAGTCAACCTAAAAAATAAAAAAAATGAGATATTTTGACCATTTTAAAGAAGGCCATTTTCGTCCATTCACTAAAATCCCTCAAATACTGTTCAACTTACTGTACATCATTTTATAGACAAGAAGCTTCTCCTCCCTGCTGTAATAATAAGCCCTGAGAGGTACCAAATTCTCATGATTCATGACTCCAATCCATTCAATTTTCTCCCTGAACTCCTCCTCTGAAAAAGTCACATCCTTCAACCTTTTCACAACCACCATAGCCCCAACTTCCATAACCGCCTTGTAGCTGCATCCTTCGAAGTGTTCCCAAAAAACACCAGTTTCTTGTCAGCTGCAATCGTTCCATTTTCCCAATGAGATGGCATTGCTGCAGCCGAAATTGCATCACCATTCTCTGCCTCCACACCTGACTTTTCGCCTGCCTCAGTTTCTTGATTCTTAATCTCCGGCACATCAACAGACCTCGCATTGTTCCACTCCGCTTCCTCAGCAATATAAACAACACAAGCAACAATAAAAGTAAGCCAACAACAAATCCAATTACAATCCCAGCAATTGCACCTCCAGACAACCCCTTTTCGCTACTTTTCCCTGAAATTTCAACACTCTTTGGACTCACAGAATCAGCACAAGCATTATCAAGAGGCTTCCCACATAAAGAATTCCCTAAAAAAGCACTTTTAGGCTTCCCGTCAAGCCCTTTAGGCACAGACCCATTTAAACTATTAAAAGACACATTGAAATGCTCAAGATTCGGGAGTTCAAGCTCCAGCAAAACCCCAGTAAATCCATTTTTCTCCAAATAAAGAGTCTTCAACCGCGTCAAGTTGTTAAACCCAGATGGGATTTCGCCAGAAAAATTGTTCTGCGCAAGATTCAAGCTCACGACACCATGACCTGAGAAGATGAATTCCGGCACAGGGCCCTAAAACTGGTTTCCCTGAAGGTAAAGATCGCGGAGTCGAGAGAGTTGGGAGAGGTCAGAGGGTAGCAGGCCGGAGAGGTGGTTGAGACGGAGGCTGAGAGTGCGGAGAGTGAGATTAGATAGGTTGTACAGTGAATGGACGAAAATGCCCTTCTTTAAAATGGTCAAAATGTCTCTTTTTTTTATTTTTCAGGTTGACTAACGGCGATTTGGATGGAATCCGTCCAGATGGACCTCCGCCGCATATTTATTAAAGGTTTGGGACCTCCGCTGACACAAATCAAAGGTTAGGGTAAAGTGCGCAAAAAAATTGAAAGGTTTGGGACCTTTGCTGCTATTATCCTTATTTTTTACTTTGCAACAACCGCTCAATGTGCCAGTTTTTTTTCTTTATTTCCTCTGTGCTGGTTTTGGTGGGGGGTGGGTTCCCTTCATAGTATGCTTTCTATGGAAATTCAGTACTGTAACTTTGATTTGGAGATACCGAAAGTTTTTGATTACCATAGCTTGGCATTTCCTGAAAAGATGGAACAAGATACAAAGTAATTCCAAGGACACACATTGGATTTAGATCCTGTTACGAGAAAATGAATTAAGTCCATAGATTTGTGAATTCCGTATGTAGATCATTGCCAATCTCATGCCTTTTTGCTTAATGCAGAAGATTGTTGACACGATGATAGAGGAACTGCAACTATATGCTATTCTCATCTAATATTTCTTGCTAGAGCAAGGTTGACAGGCTGATGCAATTACTGTCCTTTTGCTTTCTTTATGTGTATAATGAGAATTTAATTTCCCGTGCGTTCAACGGGTCTGTATATATATTATGATACGGACAGAAATAATGCTGGGGATATTTCCTTTTGACTTTGTTGTCAATCACCATATCTATAATGGAACAATTACTATGAACACCTGGTAGGCTCTCCTGATGGATGGAACCCAGGTTACGTTGAATTTTGTTGTTGCTATGTAAATGAGAGCTCTAATCAGTGGATTTCACTTGCAGGCTGAGAAGTTGCAATCACAGAACAACATTCTTCAGATGGTACTGCATCTTATTTAGAAGCAAATTTATTTTGGAATTTTGTTCCATTCTAGTCATATAAGAACATCCCCCATGGCCCTCCTCATCCCCGGTGGGCTGTTCATAAACGGAGTTGTTACAAAATATCTTCTTCAATCTATTTATGCATAATTTCACAATCAACTTTACTTCATGCAAATACAACGACCTCAGTTCTGCTTCTGGTAAAAAAATTTAGTCTTACTGGTTTTTTACACTGAGAAGTAATTTTCACACGGTGAATTCCTCATGCATTTAGGTGTTGAAGCACCAACTACTGATTGAGGAATTGATGAGAGAAAATGAGAAGCTTTGCCAAATATTGATTGAAGAATTGAAAGTCTCACCAAGTAAGCTCCAATCTGGCTTCTCGGTTAGCAAGTCCCCATGTAGTGAATGTTTTGTTTGTCGAAGGAAACAAAGAAAAAAGTGAAAGTTAATCCAATACTTTTTATATTTTTATCATCTGAGCATTGACCACATAATTTAACAGCATTCTTTTTGACTTGAACTGGAAATTGGTTGGAAAGAAGTTAGTTTGTGTTGTGACATCCTATTCATCGGCACGAGGTTTTCTTCCCTGTGAGCATTTTAGGTTGCAAATTAGCATGAAATGCATCTATGTGCTGTAAAGAGGTCGAGGAATGTTCGTTATTTTTCTAACTTGAGTTTTTTGTTCCATTTTTTCCTAGAGGACTCCTCCTTTCCTCGTTTCCATGGCTGAGCATTATCTTTTCATTGTCATGCAATCGACTTTTGGATCAATATTTATATGCAAGCTACTTGGTTTTGAAAGATGCCAGTAGAAAAGCGATAATACAACTGAAAAATACTGCCATTTTGGTATTATATTATTTTTTCTGAAATGAGGAATTTTTATTTTTTAAATTACCAGTAAAGGAAATGGATTGGTTGGACGGTAAAAATCTACTGTGATACGATATTGGGTTGGAGTGTGCCTTAAATTATATATCATGTAAAAATTTAGTGGACTATCATGCTCTTCTTTCCCTGCCGGTTGAGATGAGATTGTTATTTGTTTGACTGATAAAACAATCTCTTAATGCTAAGTTTTTCTCACTTTAGTGGACCATTGTTCTCCAGAAAGAAAGTTACTCTCTGTGATTGTCCAGGTATGAAGATAAACCTTAATATAATCACTCCATAACCTTGAAAACACTAACATTCTTTTACTTACTGAGACTCCTGCATACAATCTTCCTGTCCAGCGATTTCCAAAGAATATTAACAGACGATCTCGACTATCCTGTATGGAAAAACTTTTTTTTTTAAGAGTAGTAGATAGGGAAAAAAACCTGTTTCAAGTGTTTTCTTGAAGCTTGGGTATGCATACAACTATATAGCTTTATCATCTTTGTGCTGTTGAGCTTTTATGTTTATTATTGGTTCATTGGAGTTGTACTGCCTGTAGTGTTACATTCCACTATGCTTTGCTATTTGTAACGTTTTAGATTTTTAGGCTCCAAGATAGTGTAATATTCATTTTGGTCCCTTAATTTTCGCTTAGATTTCGGGTTCCTCACCGAATTTCGCTTAGATTTTTAGGCTCCAAGATAGTGTAACTTTTTATTATTATTTTTTTCTTTTTAATATTATCATATTTTGTGTTTGATCGTAGTTACCCTAGACCTACTTCTATCATTCATCCAGTCATTTATTTGATAATTTGTCTTACACGTGATTATAGAGTTGAAATTTATTAACTATGAATGTCTCATAGAAATTATATAGAAAGTCTTTTTTTTTTTTTTTTTTTTTCTGGCAAAGCCAAAGGGTGCATTGTTTGGTGTTGCCAACTAAAGGAAAAGATATAAAGTTGGTGATGATTCCGATTGTATACTTTGTATAGATCCGATGCTTTTTTCTGACTTTTTAATACACGGACACCATTTTTACTTTGGGAATCTCATGTTTCCTCGAACAAGAATCATGGATCAATTCTCCCACAATTTTCGTACTTGGTAACAATTGTTTACCTTTGTTTCTCTTGGGGTAAAATTCCATTCCTAGTGATTGTTTTCAATTTTATTAAGATAATTACACTTTAATTTGATTTTATCGAGCAACTCTATTTCATTTCGTAATTTGGGCTTATGAAAAAAATTGATATAACGTGACAGTCAATGATGATAATCATCAATTATTTACCTGAAGTTGTAAAGAAGTCACAACTAAAGTCCACGTGTGGTGATCGTAATTTATTGATTACGTGATCAATTTTCTTTAGTGGAATGGTAATGAGATGTCTTAATTGAAATTGAATCCTTGTGTAGAAGTGATTATTTGAAAATCATTTCTCTTCCACACCATTTTTCAATCACTCAATTCTTGAAAAAAAAAAAAAAAAAATGAAAGAACGAAAAAGGCAAAAGTCACTTTTTCAAAATTTACCCTTTTTTCTTGAAAGGTAAGTTTATTAAGATTAAACCATTTGCTAAAGCCACGCAAGCGCGCATCTAAAAATTTTATTCTCTGTGTGTGTGAGAGTGTGTGTGGGGTTAACACACCATGTGCACATCACAATCCTAATTATTTTGCCCTCACTTCTTTACCTACCCACCTCTTTTGTGCTCTCCCTTCTAATCTCTTCCTTCCAAGCCACTGAAGAACTCCCAAAGGACACCTTCCCCCTTTCCTGAAGGCTACTCTACTCTCCTCCACCCATTTAGTTAGTGTTTTATCTAAACTTACACACACTGAACACATGCATTTTCAATCTCAAACAATTTCTGCTCAGTTGACTTCTTTCAATTAGTCAAGCAACCATGAAAATCGAAGTAGAACTGTATGTTTTAACATGTTTGGCAAATTTGATTAGATAAGGCTTGACGGTATCGAGGAACAGATCGAGACATGTAAACAATTTATTAGTTGTTCACTTCAATTATGTATAGTCTAACGTAAGAAACATGTACAAAGTGTGTTGTTTAATAATTCCAATGCTTTATTTTGCAGTTCCACAATACATATATGTAAATAGAGATTCTAAGTATTGAAACACAAACAAGAATGACAGAAGTCTTCTTATTAAAGCTGCTACAAGTAGTAGCACAATAACCCTATAATAAAATCCATAATCAACCACCAAATAAATGATTACATGAAGAGATAGCACAAAGAAACGCTTAGAAATGAAAGAATACACATAATTATTCAACCCTACGCGAAGCACGTTTGGTACGTACACAGAACAATATAAGTGACAAGATCATAGCTTCTTTTGATAACAAGTACTAGTCTACCTTACCAAATAAGTCAAAAACATAAATGGAAACTGAAACCGGTAGCCATAAAGTTAAGCTAGGAGTGCAAGTCCCCCGAGCAATGCTAAGATAGTCGTGCTACATCCATATACAACAGCAGCCGGAGAAGGCATAGAAGGCCCTGGAGATGGCCCCATGGGTGCCATCATAGAAGGCCCTGGAGATGGCCCCATGGGTGCCATCCCAGGTGCCATAGGTGGTGAAGGGGGTGAGTTCATGGTTGGACCGGGCGCCATTGTTGGTGTCGGCGACATGCTACTTGAAGGCGGAGATACAGCCATAGGTGGTGGAGCCGCCATTGGCGGTGGTGACATAGCCGGCGGCATGCTACTTGAAGGCGGAGATGCAGCCATAGGTGGTGGAGCCGCCATTGGCGGTGGTGACATAGCCGGAGACATGCTACTTGAAGGCGGAGATGCAGCCATAGGTGGTGGCGCCGCCATGCCAGATGGTGACATTGTGGGTGTGGCCGATGGAGGTTGAGCAGCTGAAAAGGCTGCAAATGCAAGCAGTATTGACAGCAAGAAGATGGAGCATGAGAGAGCCATAAATGTGTAGCGTACAAAATTAGACAATATTTTTCTTAATTCGGACAGAGCAAATGTTTTGGGACAATTTGTTTGCAACAATGTTAAAGATTGTAGAGGTTTATATACAGAGGAGTGCTTGATAGAATTATCTTGTTGAGCATACCTCTGGGTGCATCCACATTCTGTGCACCTAGATTGTAAGTCTAGAAGCTTAAATTTTTACGTAAAAAAGAATTATTCATTTATATTTTTGTTGAACATGTTGCTTTAGGTTAAATTTCAACTATACTTCAATTTGTTTAATCGAGTAATTACATTTTAATTTAATTTTAATCTAGTAACTATTTCTAATTTCATCACTTCGACTGTCGAAAATCGTTGACATAATACTTAATAAATGATGCTCATCATTTATTTCAATGAAGTTGATTTATTTCATATCAACAACTAACAGTTACGTGAAAATTATCATTTATTGACTATCACATAGCTTACATTAAACTAAAGTGTAGAAATCCAATTAAATCAAATTAAAATACAGTTACTCGATTGAAATCATATTGAAGTGGAATTATTCGATTGAAAAAAATTGAAGTACTATTTTTTTTATTAACACTAGAGTTAAAAAGTATAATTATTGCGAATGAAATTTACCGTGTCCTTTCACATTCCGATCGAATTCATTATCATAAACTTATATTTGAAAGTTTTATAATCACGCTAAACTTGATTTTGAGACTACTTTGATGGTAACAATAAAGTACCTCCTTTATATCGTCTACTTTTATCATGCACATATATTGCCAAATTGCCATGATTTCAAGGCTACTTTAAAGTCAAATTTTAGCTCCCTCAAGTATATAGAATTGATCTCTTGCCCAAAGTGGGTAGGATAAAAACTTCTCATTGTCAACGTAACTGAGGAACTTTAGTTATGATTCTCTAAAATCTTAGTGGACGGGATAATTTTTTTTTACTGCTGACGTGACAAAAGAACATTAGTTATGATTCTTTGAATTTATGAACGTTATGATTCTCTGAATTTATGAACGTTTCAGAGAATCATAACTAAAGTTCTCTTATCATGTCAATACTATAAAGTTTTTATCTTGTTAATCGGGAGGAGGAGCTCAGATTGCTCAAGTATAATCTTGTTAACAAGCATATAATTTCTTAAATTGTTAATCCTTTTTGGCTAAACTTACTAAGTTACTTTTCTTGCCAAAATCAAGGTTTTTATAAGTTAATTTCTTTTACTTTTGCATTTTTTAGTTCTAAAACTTATTTGCGATTACCTGAAAATATGTTTTTACTTTTTTTTCCCCAGCTAAATCAGACACGCTCTAGCTCAATTTCTCGAGTGTTAAACATTGGATTCTAACATTTTCAATTACAAAATCCTAGAAAAGACATTACGTTGTTATCCTCTTGATAGGAAATTGTCCCTTTTATTAAATCTAGTACTATTGTTAAAAGTTTATCCAATTAATAAAGGTAAGGCGTGCTTAGTAATAATTAATATCGATAGCAACAATATCTGAAGCACGTTTCATTTCTTTAATCACATTTAAATTCTATTCACTTTAATGTATAAAACATTTTCTAGATGTAGAGTAAAATTATTCGTAAAATCCGAATTTTCATTATCTTCCCCTAATTTTAAATTTATGGATTGATAAATTTCAAAGTAATAATTGATACGCAGTACTAAATCATATAATATCACATAATTCTAATTCTCTTCTTTAATTCTTTTACAATCGTGTACGATATAATTCATTTTATGAATAAACCATAATGGGGGTGGAACCCTCTTTTTTTTTTTTTAAAGAACAAGTGTCATGGTTTTTTATTTTTATTTTTTATTTTTTTTATTTTTAAGAACAAGTGTCATGTGCACTAGGCTAGCAACCTAAGAATCCATTTAAATGCTTTTATGAAAGGGCATAGACTATTCGCACAATTACAAACATCCTTTTCATTTAGGTTGGCCAACTCCTATGAGTCTCTAGAGCAACTGCAGATATTCTTTCATTTTGTGGTCACCTTTACTCCCAAAATCCACAGGGGTATGGAAATGAAATTAAAAAGCATCTTGAGGTTAATTTGGACATTTCATTTCTCCAATTTTACCAAGCCCTTTATGTGGCAGGGAAACCCTAATCCATACATTTCCTCTTCTTGTATAGACCAGTCTCTTTCAATCCTCTCTGGATGAAGGTGTAATGGCACTAGGTGTTAATAAATGAAGGTTTCATATAATGGGAAAATGTAGCATCCAATCTCAATCTATTCTTAAATGAATGCGAATAAGTTGTTTTTCATTATTTTGTTATACTTGTATAATCAATTCTCTAAGGATGAAAAAATAATTAAATTTTTTTTTTGAAAGTTCATGTCAAATTTAAAAATGTCTCAAGTCCAATTTTAGGATATCGAACGAAGCTGCGAAGCAAAATCTAACTTCATAAAATTAAACGTGAGAGCGTCAATGATGGTTAAAGAGTTTGGAGGATTTTCGTTGATAATAACAGATTGTATAATTACAGTGAAAATTAAAGACCAACTTGTTACTTGAATAATAAGTTGGGATTATTAATATTTTCCCTTTTATATACGTACACGTATGCAATTATATGCATCCGGTGAACTTGATGAAAATAATTACTGAATTAAGTTCACATATAATACAAAATCATTCGCCCGGATAAGGTATCCTATGTAGAATGATAAAACTATGGCATATTTGATAGTTTAGACTACATAATACTGAAAAATAACACTAACAATGAAAGAAAAAGAAACTATAACCTTGTCATCATTTCAGATGTCTTTGTTTGTTAATATTTTTCATGGAAAATTTATTTTTTCACATAATTTTCTACTTTTATGCTGTTTGATTTGCAATTTTTTCAACAGAAAATATTTTCATACTTTTGATCACCTGATCATATTTTCCTTAAAAATAAGAAAAATATTTTATTTAGGAAGAAGTGATTTTTATTTTCCAAATAATTCTCTCATTTATCCCTTCTCTTTCATCTACCTATTAATAAAAAATAAACAAACATACTATTTTTCTTTAAATTGAAAATTATATTAATCAAACACATTTAATTAATAATTTTCATACATCTCTTTCATTAGGGATAGTGAAAGTAAGGCCAAGTCAGTAATAGTGAAAAGACCACATATACTAGCTAGTGCCGTAGAAGAGGGTCTACACGTACAAACTCGTCAATGCCACTTTTTCTAGTGTAGAGTAATAGCAAGTGGCCTAGAAGAGGGTCGACACATGCAAAAGCTATAATGCCTCTTTTTCTCGTGTAGAGTCATATGATCTTGAATATTGTCTAAGAAGTTTTTCTTTAATTTTCACACGAAGTGACAGTAAAATTAGTTTTGAGTTTCCACAAGACCCATGAAAACACCATTTTCATCTGTTAACTAATTAGGGAAAGTGACTATGATTTGCATAGCAGAACTTTCCTCATCATCAGCTACAATGATCATCACAGAGCCCTCATCAGACATATGCAGGCTTGTTTCCTTCAATGCATAGTACACCAAGATTCTTGTAAGAAGTTTTGTCCAAATTCAAAATCTTTGTTGGGATTTTGAAAGTGCCAGTGTTTCCAGGGTACATGTTTGGGTTTATGCCACTAAGAAGAGCTTTAGAACTGTCGAGTTTTCTTTGATTGGGGAGTAACATTGTGGGGGCTTTTAAAAGTAAAGTGTTGTGATTATTAGCCCATCTCTTTAGAAAGCCTGTCTAGGCAAAAGGATCTGCCAAAAGGAGGCTAAAACTTATCCCAATCGAATATACACCACAACTGAAGATAGTGACCTGAAAAAATGCAGTTGAACATTGTTGTAAGAGAAAAATTCAGAAGTCAAGGCCACAAGTATGAACAATTTAATTTTCAGGTTTTAAGTTTAAAAATACAAAACTCAGGTGTTTATTAATTAATTAATTATATTAATATCACAATTATACAACTAATGATCACAAATGCCTACTTATAAGTCACAATATTACATATTATCAAATTAATTAGTCACATGTGCGTATTTATAGGTCACATTGTTAAGTATTATCAAATTAATTGATCACAAATAATTAAATAGATTAACCAAATAATTGGTCACCTACCATTACCGCCGCCACGGCCACTAGTGACCACCATCACCACCAACACAGCCTAATAGCGCTATTAACACAGCCCCACCGACAATGACATAGACAGAGACACAACCCCAACAACCATAACCACCACCTAACCAAAATAAAAACCCCCAAATACCACAACCACCAAACCACTATGCATCACTACCCCCATTTGCAAAACCATAACCAAAACTATCTAATGGGCTACCCCCTTCAAGAGTAGAAGCAACACCACAAGCACTGTCGTCGCCGCCACCACCTCATCAGATCCAACATTATCACCTCCTTTACCACACCACAACATCACACCGCCATACCTCCAACCATGATCCCCAAATTTGAAGTCAGACCAGACATTTTAGAGTTTTGGCACTTATAGCACCGCCTCTCGACGATGGAGCTCCGTTGCCTTCCGAGATGGAGAAGTAAGCGCCGATTTGTGAAGGGCCTATTTGTACGAGTTCGCTGTAAATTGCAGAGGCAACAGAGGCAGACTAAAAATAGGGGTTTGATGTTGTTGCGTGTGTGTCGCCAATTGGTAGAACGATCAAGGAAGGTGGTTTCCAAGATTGGAGATGGTAGAGAGATAGAGCGGAGTGAGATGGGGATGGGGATGGGGATGGGGATGGGGAAATAATTTAGATTTTGAAGTGGGGTTGGGGGATGGGTGGGTAAATTTTATAATATTATTAATAATTCAATTAATACATAATTTATGGTTATTTAAACTTCATACCTGATTTTTAAATTGAAAAACTTAAATACCTATTTATATGTAATTTCCTTTTGTCGAAAGTCATTAGGTTATGGCCGGTCCTAACATTTTGGAGGCCTTATGCAAACTTTAAATATGAAGCCCCTATGAATATTAAGTCCCGGTTTAATAGAGATTAAAATAAAATTTTTAGTAAATATTAATAAAAGTTGATGAAATGTATGATTGATAAATTGTGGATTCTATGAAATGTGTGATTAAAATTAAGTGTTGATTTGAACTTAAAAAAAACAATTAAACATAATGAAGAAAATTAGAAGATAAAATACAAGATTTAAACTCCAATACAAACATAAGAAAAAAAAGAATAATAAGTGAATCGGGAAAAATTCCAAACCAGATTATATAACACATAGAGAAGTATTAGTTTAATTACAATATTAATCAATTCAATGACACTGAAAAATTAAAAAAACGAATAAAAAAAACGAAATGCAAGAACTCAGATAGAGAAATGAATATAAATGATTTTAGTAGCAGCTCATTGAATACATCTGAAACCCACCATGAGAGCATTGGAAAAAGTAACCGATCGTACTTGTTAAGAAAAAAAGAAACCTTGAGAACGTTAGAAAAATGATGGTTGAGAAGATTAATAGTCAATTAATTATATAGAGAATGTAATGGATGTGATATATTTATGTGACACATAAATATATGCGATATGTTTTATACCATTTATATGATTTTTTAGAAATATTTGTATTTTCAAATTTTATAGTTTTCTGTATTTGTATATGATAATATTCTAAATTAAAAAATTTCGTAATTATAATTTTCGTTTTTTTTCAATCACTCAATTAACTTTACATAATTTGAAACTCTCATCAAAATGGAACCTTAAGAGATCACCTACGCAGCCTATAGTTAGGGCCAACTTTGAGGTTATCTAGAAACATAGATTTTATGATATCAAACATTGTTAACGAAGAAAATAAGTTTAAATCTTGTCTATTGTATTAATCAATAATGTTTGTTGTACCAAACATGTCTTGTGCAAAATATTTTGTCTGTGTATAGTAAGTTGTTGCATCTGTTAATGAACTTCTCGGGTCGGACTTAAGCTATTTCAAGCTAATCAACTTGAGCCAACGGTACTAAGATGAAAATGAAAAAAATATTGTTTATAATATTACTTTGCACTATCTATTATATAATAATGTGTATTAAACATAGATTAAATATGAAAAAATAAAAATAAAAGTGAAAGAAGCCTTGACTCTAGTTCTCATAAGTTGAGCTGGTTGGTTGTACTTATAAATAGCTAGGCAAAAATAAAGTGTACTTTCAATATGCATCCTATTCTTCACCTTCCATACCACACCACATTTTTCACTTAGCTCCTGTTTGGTGAGAATTAAAATTAAATTTTTAATAAATTTTAAAAAAAATTAATAAAATGTGTATTTGAAAAGTTATGAATCTCATAAAATATGTAATTAAAATTAATTGTTAATTTTAATTTTAATAAAAAATTAAATTTTGATCCTAGCAAACAGGGACTTACTGTTGTTTTCATGCTAAGTTGTCTAGTCAAATTGCTACAACAACCATCGGTATCTACAAGACTAATAATACTCATGCCTGCCAACACTTTCTCGGTTGAGCTCGTCGCACTGGGCTTGCCTAGTGCTGTTTACCTTTCTTGTGTGATTTGAGGGCTACTGCACATGGTGCGATATTTACCTAGTACACACTCACAGTGATCGAGGCTCGACTGACGGGTAGCGGTTGCGGATTCCTACGTCAACAAAAAAAAAATACTAATACTCACAACACGATTTTCCTATATCTAGCCCATGTTTGATACAGATTAAAATTCAAATTTTAATTTAAGTCAAAGTCAACAATTAATTTAATCACGTGTTTCTTAGGTCCAACAACTTTTCAACCACACATTTCATTAACTTTTATCAAAATCTATTAAAAATCTGATTTCAATCCCTACCAAACAGATATCATATGAAACCTTCACGAAATAATTGTAAGTTACTCATAATTTCCTAACTTACATGTTTGGTTAAGATTAAATACTTTAAATTTACTTTTAAGTAATGTTTGCTTCCTAACTTTTTTGAATATGTTATTTTTAAACTTATAAGTAAAAAGTGAGGTTATGAGTGCCTAACCTATTTAAATTTGTGAATTTTAATCCCTATAAGACTAAAACTTTCAATACAGAAATTAAAATTGCATATGACTTAAAGTTGGAGGACAAACCATTTAGCACCTGTTTGGTGGCCTTTATTAAAAAAAAAAAAAAACAAGAACCTATGTTTTGAATAGTATTTTTTGTAAAAAAATGTGTAGCTAAAAATAGTTAAAAGCTTTGAATTTACGTATAGAATATTTTGTTGTGTGAATATATGCTTAAAAATGAGTACGAGATATAAATTAAAGTATAGGGAATCAAATAGGGGTTTAATGTCTAGCTTCAAGCGACGTGGAAGTTGAGTGCGGATTTAACTTCCACATCGATAGTTTTCATCCTATAGGGATCTAGAGGGACTTAAAATCACTCTATCTAAAAGGTTGGGAAATCGGCACTAGTTATCAATAGTTTAGAGCCTTACCTCTAAATTTAGAGGTAAGATAAAGGTTATTCAACTTAAAACTGTAAAAGACAATATTTAAATGCATAATGTGGCCTTTATCCCAAAGTTTTTACGTTTTTAATGAGGTATTCATTTATGAAAACTATGAATCTATTGATAAGAAAATGAATTCATCACCAGAAGGCAGCGGCAGATGTAGAAGGGATTGGGACTGGCTACAACCCCGGTCCAATCCCCCAGTCCATTTCATATTGTTGGTTGTATGTAAAAAACATTTTTTCTTTACATAATAGTCCGATTTGAAATATTTTTTTAGTTTAATCCTAAATCCGCCCATGCGTGATGGGATGTATTGAACACAAAATTTAAATGATATACTATGTGCTCTCTCAAGCACCTTTGTAGATGACATTATCAACAAAAATATACTTATTTTCTTTTGAGGGCAACTCCAATGGCAACACCATTGCACCAATTTTTGGTAAAATTTGGTGCAAAAGTGCTCCAATGTAGCACCAAATTTTGCACCATTTTGGTGTTTTGGTGCAAAGTCTAATTTGCCCCTTTTTTCATTTGCCAAAAAAATTATTGGAGGGTATTTGGGTCATTTGTGTCATATAATTTGTAGTACAATTATTATTATTATTATTAAGGATATTATTAGCATTATTATT
>CAIGRB010058719.1:32347-65633 GCA_903798255.1 Fraxinus quadrangulata
TTAATGAATTTAATATTTTCCTTAATTTAATGTAATTATTTATTTAGTAATTTATGTATTTCTAAAATAAAAAAATAAATAATATTTCGAATAAAATAAATTACTAAGAATAAAAAAAGAGAAGAAAATGATTAAACACTGTTCATTTAGTGTAACTTTTGGTGTAACGATTGGAAATGAATTTTAGTTTGGTACGAGATTTGATGCAAAATTTGGTGCAGCGCTAGAGATGGTCTAAGTAAAATTTTAAGCTTAACAAACATGCATTAATAAAGATAATAGTATTTGCCGCTACTTAATTTCACCTGGACATAAAATAGCAAAGAGAGCTGAATATTGTGACCAAGAATATCCTCCCAAAACACAACCTCACCTTGTGCTTCTTTCTTCTCCTCCAAAACAGGAAAATCAGCCAAATTTATTTCAACCGTAGCCTCGACCAATCGAACACCAGAATCGTTCAAAACGATCTGTACGTCTCGATCACCGTCTTTGGATTCTTGTACTAATATCCAGTGCAATGCTAAGTGATTCCTTAATCCAACCTGCCATTACCCCCCGGAATCTTCATCTGAGGCTTTGTCATGGCACAAAATAAGAAGAAATTGCGTTCCTTAAATGCTGGAATCAAGATTTTGTGGAGAAGCTGATATTCTGCATGAGTTTATTGGGTCAAATAGATCATTCTATGTGCACTTTGGAGGCAAAAAATAGAGTAGAAATTGGTGATGGAAATTTATATTATAGACCAATTGGTGCTTATCATTTAAGTAGTATAAAGTGATTAAATATCTTAAATTAAGGGACATGAGTCCCATTTAAAGTGTCTTAATTTAAACATAAATCGATGTTAAGCATCAATTGGACTACAAATATTACTTGAATATAAATATATAGATTTCGTTCTTTTTTCAACCGGATAAACCTATCTTGTAGAATTAGAAAAGTCGAGAGGTGGTTTGTAGAGAAATCTAGTTATAGCTTACAAACCGTTCTTAAAAATTGAGAATATAACCTGGTTAACGAGCGGTTTAATGGAAATTGGATGTATTGACACCGTCAATTCATCAATTTTCTCAAATCCGGGTTGTCTTTCTCTTTAAGAAAACATAAAGTTTCGTTAAGAAATGATTCAATTATTATCTTTGACATTATAGAACCCTAATGATTAGTCGTCGATAAAATTTTGATATGTTAGTAAAGTAAATAAACTTTGGTCTATTTCCTCATATGAGGCCTAAGCCACCTCACTTTTGTATAACCCATTACGGCTTAATATTATGAAACAAACCTGTACGGCCTCCGTCACTCACTTTGTTGCATCTGCTATTTTCGCCAAGAGCTATTATTTTAATTGATTATTTTTTTACCTCTAACTCTACTCTTTTTAATTAAGTTGGAACTCTTTTGAGGCTTCACTCTTTATTTTTCGGGCTAATGCCTGGCCAAGTTCCAAACTATTAATACTTAAAATAGTAAATTTCCAACCTTAAAAATGGTACGACCAGCGCACGTCGACAAAATCTGTCAAATTATAAAATTTTATTGAAATGAAAGATTTGTTGATTATATAATAAAGAGTTATGGCTCGAGTTTAGGGAAAAATGAATTATAAATAATGATGCCCAAACATGAACTAAATGTTTACCTCTTTGCTCCTCAAAATTGAAACGTTAAACAGTAACGTAGACGTAAACAATCCTTTTTAAGACCAAGTTGGCACAAATTTGAAAGATTACAGACCATTCTCCAAAATAAATTTAAATTTAAATTGAAACCAGTTTAATACACCACAAATATGGTCCTCTTTGATAATTTATGATGCTTTTTGAACTTACCATCAAACGAGTGCCCAAGAAGAATAACATTATTTTCGTCGAGTTTTCAAGTTTACTTTTCATCAATGGACAATGTCCATTTTTACCCCCTTCACTTTTGGCCTTATAGACTAGTGGGGAGGTTTATGTACTTCAATAATGTCTTTGAAGACTTCTATGAAAAAGGGCAGATCAAGAAAGATATCTAGACCCTACAAGGTACCATCCAAAGATACTAAAGACAGAGCTCGTGATGTACATCATCAGACAGAAGCTCCTCCTTCATCGCCATTGGCATGTCAAAGAACATTGAATTCACATTCAAAGCTTCTTCAATTACTGAATCGGGTATCCCATGATTGATAACCTAAATTTAAATCCCAATGAAACAGAAGGAACTGTAACACATAAAATCAAAAAAGAGATTAAAAAGAAGTGTGTGTGTGTGTGTGAGAGAGAGAGAGAGAGAGAGAGAGAGAGAGAGTTGTGTGTGTGTGTAATTTTGCTCCGTCTAAATGAGTCTTTACATCTAGATAGATATCTAAGAGATTGATTACATGAAAGAAACCGAAGTTTCGACAAGCTTCATGGATTTGCTTGATGACAGAATCATGTTGTAGGAGAGAAAAGTCGATGATGGGCAATTTTTCAAGTTTTTGTACAGTCTCCTCCCTTTACCTAGATGGCTAGATCTTGAGCGGACAAAGATTTAGAAGTGTCCTCAATGAGATTTTAGTCGATTTTAAAATACTATATTCTAATTATTTTCGTGAATTTAGATAGATTTCCACAAAATTCATAAATATCTCATTAAAAATGATAAAATTTGTAAATAGTTTGTTACATGTATTTTTAGTCTGAAATCTACCCAAATCTTTAAAATCTCTCTATTAACAAAATTCACAAGTCATTGAATATGACGGATTTCAAAAAAATCCATTGAAACCTTAGTTAGGGATGCCTATATTTTAATGCATTTCATTAAATTAAATCCATAAAATTTTTAATTGGGGACAATTGAACTTAAAAAGATTTTTAAAATTCATCAAAATCTCAATTGGGGACACCCCGTAAGATTTTGATGAATTTTAAAAGATTATAAATTTTAATGAATTTTATGGATTTGAATGGATTTCCAGCAAATTCTATAAGAATCTCATTAAAAATTTTGAAATTTCAAAAGATTTTGTTACGTGTATTTTTTAGTTTGAAATCCATCTAAATGTTATAAAATCTATTTATTGATGAAATCCTTAAGAATCCACTTATTATTGAGAATATCTAAATCTCAATTGGGATGCATAAATTTTAATGGATTTCATTAAAATCCATTAAAATATCGATTAGAGACACATAAATTTTAATTATTTTCATATAAATTTATTAAAACTTCAATTGGGGACACCTAAATTTAAAATGATTTTTAAAATCCATTAAAATCGTAATTGAGGATAGCCCTTGATCTTTCAATACTACGTGCGCGTGTTTACTTTGTTTTCTTGACCAACAAGTTCTACACGTATTAAGATTTGTGGGTTTATAATTGGGTTTGTAGTTCAACCATTGACAATCCCTAGACCAGGGGTTGTTTCGGAACTATATTAGATGCCTCTTTGGGCTCTTGTTTTTTTTTTTGTCTAAAATGTATTTTGAAATAGTATTTTGTTGGAGAATTTGTGATTAAAAAATAAGATTTTTTTTTGAATTTGTTTGTAATATTATTTTATTGAAAAATGTGGGACTGAAAATAAGAGAGAGGAAAATATATTTTGGAAATAATTGATATCAAACAAGTTAAATTTATTTTTATTAAATAAAAATAGTGATAGGAAAACTCAAAAATATCCATTTTTTCCTTACAGATTTAGATCTTAAGCATAATAGTACGAGGAAAAATATAATTTACAGTAAAGGGAAGGTAAATGAATTTATATTAGCTTTAGTTTGTTCTCAATGATTCAAGGAGCGAAAGGGCTCAGAAACACCGATGCGAACATTCGGTTAAACCAAACCATTTCATTCTTTCCCATATAAATGACAATTATTGTTCTATAAAATTAGAGCTCAAGGCGCCCAGCCAACATATTTTTAGGTTGGTTACAAAAAATTCTCAATTCAATATATAGAAAGGTATCTCGTGAAGGAGGCGGGACATTGCGAG
This sequence comes from Fraxinus quadrangulata, assembly GCA_903798255.1. Taxonomy (NCBI): domain Eukaryota; kingdom Viridiplantae; phylum Streptophyta; class Magnoliopsida; order Lamiales; family Oleaceae; genus Fraxinus; species Fraxinus quadrangulata. Next base: position 36,326 of record CAIGRB010058719.1, read on the forward strand.
GTGGGCAATTTATTTGGGACAGATGCCTCCTAAAAAGTAATGGAGGTGTGGCCAGGGACGTATGTAAGGGGGGATTGAATGGGACTACAGTCACATGCCCATTTAAATTTTTTAGTTTGGAAAAAAAAAATTAAGTGCAATTTTTTTTGTTTTACATATTAACCCGACTTGTTATCGGATCATGAATCCATCCCTGGGTGTGGCAAAGATTCTTCTCGTGACCATAATGGTACAAGCTTATCGATTGTGAGAAACACTTGACAAAAAGAGACGAAAGCCAATAATAGTGATCCGGGAGTCTTGTGTGGAAGCACTCTCGCTCAACAACTCGAACTTATTTGTTAAATAGTCCGATCATATCCATTCTGACAAGACCTGATTTATAAACTCTCCGTTCACCATGAAGGTAGACCAAAAAAAAAAAAAGAGGTTCTAAAATGAATTACAATTTGGAGAATCGGTAAGATCCTTTTCCATCAGGATGGAATTTTATCTAACTAGGAAGGTTATTATTCTAATTAAATAATAAGTATATAACAAGTACTTTGATGTGAAAAATCAATTATCATAATATTAGCACGTGATATTTCAAAATTTTCTATAGTCCTATAAATTATAATTTGAATCAAAATATTTCATGATTTAATCAAGAGGCCGAGCCAAAATTTTAACAACAAATTATGCCATATCAAGATGAGTCGATATTTTATAATTTTTGAACTCGTAGTGGTATTAGTATCAACTCGAGTTGGCTTTTCAAAGTACTAGCCTGACACTTTATTTTAAGTGCCAGTTTGGCAAATTTTAGATTATAATTTAAATTGATCAAATATACTTATTATTCATACATTCTAAAGATTCTCAACTTATAATAACTTATACTCATTACCAACCATATTATAAGTTGAAAGAACCAGCTGTAACAGCACTTCATGAACTAAAAGTCCAAAATGAAATTGAGTTCTTTAAGTATGACAAAAGGAAATTTTAGAACTTCATTGTTACTATTTTGCTTTTGGAAGTGTCATTTTACAACTTCATTATTACTAATTACATTCACAAATCACAATTAACAAGTAATTAGACACTTCACATCCGCTCATGTTGATGCCATTGTTGCTAGAGCACAAGACTCTTGATTTTTGGGTTATTTTGATTTGTAATAATCATATCTTACTTTAGTACCAATCACGTAACTGTACTTCAATTTTAATCGATACCTATTCTTCAATATATTCTCAATCATGTAACTATTCTCTTTAATTGATTTTATTTTGGAAAGAATTAGGGTTCCAAAAATATGTTATATATATTTTTAGCACTTCCACTGCACAAGAAACAAACCTTATTACTTTAAAAAAGATTAATTCCGATTATTACCGAAATTGTTGTAGAATTTACCAAAATCATTAACATATGCTAAGGCTAACTTAGCAAACGTTGCTTTGCTGGTCTATTGTCGGGTCGGGCCAAGGTCTCACCACAGTTGTAAAAAGACATGCCAAACTTCTATTAACGTAGACCAACAAATTAAAGTTCAATTCAAAGTGTGTACAAGGGTAACATCAATTATTTCAATTTTCTGATTACAACACCGATAAATTAAGTACAATTCTAGTCGACCACCTGAATTCTTTTGCCTCACTTGTTTGGCTCATTACTAGGTTTATCAGAAGAGAGGAGATGATCATATACTCATCAACTGTCAGAGATCGTTTATATTTTGATCGTGTGAGTAAAGGGTATTGTGTCTTTGGACGAGAGATGCTTGATAAAGTCTCTCAAGCTGCTTCCCTTATACTTCTTTGGACGCTCTTCATTCACTAGCTTTGCAGCAGGCTCGACTATTTCATCTATTCCGAGGCTGTGAAGATTGGCTATAGAAAACCTAGTACCATTATTTGAACTCGGAATGGCTCGATGCAATACACTTTTGTACATACCATTGCTTATAACCTCCAAATGATCTCCCACTATGATTTCGAACGACCCTTCGATCCTGCAAACGCTCTTCCATGTGCTATCCAACCTGTCCACGATATGGAGCCCTGGAGAACTCTGCAGAAGAATGGTGATGATGCTGTGATCCGTATGCGCAGCTACACCTGTTTTTACATTTGATCCCAAGCATTGAGGATAGGAATTTATGCCGATCATTTGCACGCCGTGTTCGAAATTTTGTTTTAAGTGTGTTGGGCTTAAGTTTAAGCTCTCCATGATTGCTCCAAAAAGCTCAATGCCTAATTTTCTGACTTCTGTTGCATAGATTCCCATTTTTTCCCTATTACATTACCAAAGAACTGTTAGTAAATATTTGCAGTATTCTTCAATGAAAGGAATGGTAAAAATGCTTGTAGTAACATTTTGTTAAAACTTCAAAAGAATATATTAAAATTAGGACACACTACAAGATTAAAGAAAAACATACATTCATCCCTGGAGCACATCCTTAGATCAAATCTGAGCAGTAACTTTCAATCACATTGCAAAAATATCAGCGAGATCAGTCACTGAACTTGTGAAGAAATTTCAGTCAAAAACAATAATTTTTACTTTTCTTTGTTTCAATTTAGTCACCCAGCTTTCAAACACATCTCTATGCCGTTAGGAATTAACAGCCACCTTGGACATTTCCTCGAGCTATACCATGTCAAATTGGCATCAGACTAACACCACTATTGTTTGATAGCATTATTCTATAAGTTTAGAGTAATTTGCAATAAAATCATATAGTGATACATGTGATATGTTTTTCTTTAAGTTGAGTGATGAACTTTATCCCAACACATTTCAACGTTCAACTCTAGAAAATTGTATGATAAAAAAAATTGAGTCGTGCTTGTTTCAGTCAAAAAAGTCTGATTAAAATCTAAATCTAATATACTAAAAGTATGATTTTTATATGAGTAATGTTATTTATTATCAAGATGATGGAATATCGATAATATAGCCATCCATTATTCTTTACATTTCTCTCACTCTTCTTTCATCTCTCTCATAAAAATTGAACTGTCAATTTTCATTAATTCACATAGAGGACCACATAGCTTGTGTTTCATGATTATAATGATAAATAATATTATTTTTTTTATAAGAATAATGTTATTCATTCACATTGTGGTTGAGCCCCAATCTATATGACAATTATATGATATTAAACGATAGACTTCATTAAATGAGTCATGTGATTTTTTATTTAAATGAATCTATCATTTAATAACATGTAATTGCCACATAAACTGAGACTCAATCCAGTGGAAATGAATATCATTACTCCTTTTATAAACCTAAAAGAAGTAAATACCAAAAAATAACTATTGAAATTAAAGTTTAGTCTTTAAACTTTTAAAATTATTCAAATACACCCAATAACACATAACAATAAAAAAATAACTAAATGACAAATTAAAAAATATTTTTCTAGAACGTCCTAGTTTATATAAATTTAGGAAAAAGATTAAAAAAAAAAATAGAAACCTTTTTGAATTTCTTCAAACATTTATGATTTCAAAAAAAAAAAAAAAAAAAAAANAGGCCATAAATTGAGAAAATGATCAATAGGATGTGCATACAGCTTAAGGAAGTCTCTTGAGAGCATCCCATTTTCATGGCATCCAACTTGTAATCTACCAAATCTAACTGGCTTCTGTACATCTTCAGACATAAGCTCCTCCTTCATCGCCATTGGCAAATCAAAGAAATTTGAATTCACATTCAAAGCTTCTTCGATTACTGAATCAGGTATCCCATGATTGATAACCTAAATTTAAATCCCAACAAAACAAAGGGATTGCATATCATATACTGTAACATATAAGAACGAAAAAGAGATTAAAAAGAGGTGTATGTGTGTGTGTGTGTGTGTGAGAGAGAGAGAGAGAGAGAGAGAGATTGATTACATGAAAGAAACCAAAGTTTCGACAAGCTTCATGGATTTGCTTGATGACAGAATCATGGTGTAGGAGAGAAAAGTCGATGATGGGCAACTTTTCGAAGATTTGTAAAGTCTCCTCCATGTATCTAGATCTTGAGCAGACAAATTTTAGGAGGCGTCCTCAACTAAATGGGTGTGAAATTTTGATAGATTTTAAAAAATTATAAATTTCACCAATTTTAATAGATTTTCACAAATTTAATAGAATTCTCATTAAAAATTGTGAAATTTTAAAAGATTTTGTTACAAGTATTTTTTTTAAGTTTCAAATCAATTCAAATCTTTTAAAATTCATCTATAGATAAAATCCTTATAAATCCACTAGTTACTGAGAATATCGAATATTTAAAAGATTTCATTGAAATTCATTAAAATCTCAGTTGTGAACATCTAAATTTTAAAGGATTCATTGAAATTTCAATTAGGGACACCTAAACGTAAGAGAATCTTTAAAATCCATCAGAATTTCAGTTGATGTCATATTCATCAAAATCTCACTTGAGGACATCTCTAAAATTTGTGAGTTTAATGAGTTTGTAGTTGAACTACTGGATAATCACTTTACTGGTCGTTGATTTGGCATATTAACTCCGGTTAACTATAATAAAATTTGTTTTTATAAAATAAAATAGTTAGTAATTGTTCAATCTTTACCCCCATGAAAACTCAAAGATATCCGTCCCTTTTTTTTTCCTTCAGATTTAGATCTTAATCATAATAGTAAGAGGAAGAATATAATTTTCGTCAAAGGGAAGGTAAAAACAAACCCTAGAGGTAAGCTTTAAATCCTAAATAAAATTTGAAAATTTTCAGTTAGCAACGATCTACAAGGTTAATGAATTTATATTAGCGGTGTTTTTTTAAGTTTGTTCTCAGTGATTGAGAGCGAAAGGTCTCAAAAATATCGATGTATATATTTGGTTAAATCAAACCATTTGAAGCGTTCCAATAGAAAACTGGTGAATAATTTATCTGGAACACATGCTTGTTGGGAAATTATTTAATTTATCATGTGGGCGATATATGAAATTAATTGTGTATAAATGTTATCTCAAAGGTAAACTACAAATTAAAGTGATCTAATAAAAAATTAAGTAATTGAGTTTTGGACGTCTAAATAAAATGTAGGTCAGATGTTATGGGTAGAGACTAGATTCATTTAGAATTGTAATTCATGACTGAAAAATACATATTAAAACTATTTATAGAATTATGGTCTCAAATTCATATGCAATTCTTATTCTTAATGTCATCCTATCAACATAAGAATTTAGAGAGAAAGCATATTGAAAATGAAGATTAAAAAATCCACCATCAAGAATCAAAATTGATTAATCAAGAATCAAAAAGAATGTTTGAAGCAATTAAATTGAACAACAAAGCAATCAAGATTAAAAGCAAGAAGATAAATCAAGAGGAGATTGCAAGTTTATTTTCAAGACAAAAGATTAAAGTTTCGAGGTTCATTACTCAACATACAAATCAATGAATTAATGTATCATCTGCATTAATTATTTTTCTTGATGGTTTGACATAGAGATCTTGACAATTATGTAAAGTTTATAAAGTTTAAGTTTCATGAAAAATTAAACAAGTGGTATCAAAATCAATCTATGTTAAAACATTGAAATTAAATGAAGAATTTTAGGGTTGAAATTCATATTAGGCTTTCTAAAATTTGGGATGTGAATCTCAAACCTTAGATTTCAAAAATATGGATTTTTGGGTAAATTTTCCGGCATTACAACAGCGCGGCAACGCTTTGGCCGAATCACATGCACATTCGTGGTAATAAATATGTAACAATTATAAATTTTTTTATATGAACAATAAATCGGTCCAAATATAAGTTTATTATTTGACTAAGTTTATTGTCAATATTTGATTACTACACTAAGAGTGCCACTTACAAATTGCTATTTTTGTTCAAAGACTAAATATCAATATTGTGCTCGGTCTCTTGGAATGTGGTTTATCATTATTTGAATTAATTAATTGTTTAATATGAATTTTAACGTGTACATAATTTTTTTTTGGCTTTGTTCTCTATTCAGCTAACTCTTCTGCTTCTATAATATCTGCAAATATCAACTCTATTTTCGTGCTAAATGGAACAAACTTTAAAGATTGAAAATAGAACATTCATATCATTTTTGGTTGCATGGACTTAGACCTTGCATTAAAGATTGAACAACCCGTTGTACTTAAAGATAAAATTTTTGATAATAAAAAAGGAATTATGATAAGTGGGATTGTTCAAACCGTATGAGTCTTATGATTATAAAACGTGGTATTTTAGAATCATTCAGGGGCGCTGTGTTCGATAAGATAACTGCTGCTAATGATTGAAAAACGCTTTGCAAAAAGCGATAAGACCAAAAGTAGTACACTTTTGGCAAATTTAGTTTCACTAAGGTATAAACGTAAATGAAATATTCGGGAGTACATTATGGAGATGTCTCATATTGTTTCAAAACTAAATGCATTAAACTTGAGTTTTCTGATGATTTGCTCGTGCATTTGGTTTTGATTTCTCTTCTTGCACAATACAATCAATTCAAGGTTATGTATAACTGTCAAAAAGAGATTGCTCGTGCATTTGGTTGTGATTTATCTTCCTGCACAATATAATCAATTTAATATAAGATATAACTGTCTAAAAGAGAAATGGAATTTAAATGAGCTCATTTCATACTTTGTGCAAGAAAAAAAAATGCTGAAGTAAGAAATGACTGACAGTACTCACTTGGCTAGTACCTCTAAGGACATGTACTTTTAATCTATGTATAGAATTATAAATTTTAATTCTGTACCACCAATAACAATAAAATCACAATAAAAAAAAATACACAAAAAATTATGCAAAATCTATAGAGATTTGTCTCGATGTGCGACTAAGTCATCTTTTGTCACTCTTGTAATTCATTATGATGAAAAGAAATTTGTAAGAGAATTTTTACACACTATTTTCTTTAACCTCTCTTTTATATGATCATTGGATAAACTCTAATGATGACTCCCTATTTATAAGAAAAAATATAAAAAATCGAAATTATAAGTGTGAAATTTCTAAACTATCCTTAAAAAATCGATTTGTGTATGGACTCCGTTTAACGACAACAATTAAACTCCACAACTTAATCATCTAAACACGAAGATGATCTAAAATGAATTAGTTGCAAGTAGGCACTACGAGGATTGATGATGTGAGTAAGCATGACTGATTGGAAACTTCAAAATATTCGTGGTTCATCATCCATGTACCAAACCATCCTAAATCCCTACGAGTTAACGGTTCACACCTAAAAAACACACATACTACAATGAAAACTAGTGAGTAACACATTAGTTTCTAAAGCACATCAAATTATTATATCAATATTGATAAGTGTGTTTTACACGCTTATTTATACTTCTAATCTTGATAAATTACGATTTATTTGAGCAGATTTTGGCAATTATGTGAAATTATATAATTTGTAGGAAAAGATCAAGGTTGAGCTCAAATGGTATAACAAATAGTGATTTTGAGCTTAATTGGATATTAATGTAGGCACTTGAAGATCATCCGGGTTTGAAATCAATCGATTGAAGTAAGATATATAGAATTGGATGAGTCTCGCTCCAATATCGTCTTCTTTCCTCAAATTTCGGTTCCAAACCCTCGTTCTAGATTTCTTGGTCTTACTATTCTTCCTTGTATTGTCTCTCTAATTCTCAAAAAGTGGGGACTATTTTCTCATCGAGATTAGGTTTTTATATCAGGTCTCATGATTGTAAGATAAAGGAGTCTCCCAATCAACCTTTTATAAACACTTGTATCCTTCAAAGGCTGTCGTGTCTCTTTGTAGAGTTTCAGATTTTGGTGCATATGGATTTTTGCTGGTTTGGAGGCAAGAGTACCTGAGTCGGCCAAAATGTCCAAAGCGTATTTCCTTTGACAAATTTGTATGCCCTTGGTTGTCCTAGCAACTTCAATCCTTAAGAAGTATCTCAGATTACCAAGGTCTTTGATTTTGAATTTCTAGTTCAAGAAGTGCATGATTTCAAAGATGGATTCTTCATCGTTGGTGGCAACTATTATATCATCAACATAGACCAGTAGTACTGTAAAAGAGTCCCCATTCTTCTTGGTGAATAAACTATAATCAACCTTGGATTGTATAAAGCCAAACTCAACAAGAGAGGTGGAAAACTTAAGAGTACCATTGTCTTGAGGCTTATTTAAGTCCGTAAAAACTCTTTAGAAGTTTGCATACTTGTTGTGGTCTTCCTTTATTGTATCCTAGTGGCTTGTGCATATAAATTTCTTCATTTAAATCTCCACGAAGAAATGCATTGTTAACATCAAATTATCGCAAGAACCAGCCCTTAGTTGCTGCTATGGATAGCAAGCATCTTACTGTAACCAGTTTGGCAATGAGAGAGAAAGTGTCGTGGTAGTCTACCCCCTCTTGCTATGTATAACCCTTAGCCACTAGCCGTGCCTTGTACCTCTCTATGGTGCCATCTGAATGGTACTTAATTTTGTAAACGTATTTACAGGCAATAGCATTCTTTCCTGCAGGCAAATTCGTCAAAATCCAAGTATTGTTCTGTTCTAAGGCAAATAATTCTGAATGCATTGCACAAGTTAGAATCTTGCACAGCTTGCTTATAGGTGCTAGGCTCAGGTTGATTGCAAATGGAAGAATAGAAAGCCTTAAATTGAGATGACAATTTCTTATAAGAAAGAAAGTGGGTTAAAGGGAAATGTGTGCTTGAGGGAGGAACTTGTGCCTTGTCTGATGATTGAGTTGAGGAAGTAGATTTGGCCAGTGAACAATGAAAATCTTGTAAGTATTTTGGAGACCTCTTTTCTCTCGTAGATCGACGAAGGGGTAAACTGGAAGGTTGGTCATTTGAGTCTGATTGTTCAGAAGAGCTGATCTGCACATGTGGTGAATGCACTACATGTTCTAAAGATCGTGATGTATCAGGAATAGGAGGAGTCTTGTTATAGGATTTAGGTGGAATGTTTGACTCATTTTGGTATGATGAATGGGAATAAATATCGGAGGGTGAGTGAATGTAAAATCTGTTGTTCCTAAGATGGAAGAAGGAAGATCAAGGTTAGGAATCTGAGGCGATGGAGCAGTTGAATTAGTTTTGAAAGGAAAGGTAGTCTCATAGAATATAACATCTTTTGACAAAAAAAATGGATTGATCATCAAGATCAAGTAATTTGTATCCTTTAACCCCAAAGGGATATCCAAGGAATGTACATTTTTTGCCTTTTGGATCAAACTTTCTTCTGCCATGGCTTAAGGTGGAAGCGAAGCATAGACACCCAAAAACTTTCATGTGTTTATAGAAGGGTTTGGTCTTGAAAAGGATTTCGTAAGGAGTTATATTGGCAAGCAATGGAGTAGGTTTCTGTTGATCAAATAGGTGGCGTTCAAAATTTAATCATTCTAATATTTGAAGGGAAGGTTGGATTGAGTTTTAAAGATCTGGCTACATTCTGCAAGTGCTCATGTTTTCTTTCCACTATTCCATTTTGTTGTGGTGTTTCACACAACTTCTTTGGTGAATGATTCCCTTCTTATTTAAAAGGTCTATCATTTGAAATTCTGCACCATTGTCACTCCTTAAGGTTTTAATTCTGGTTCCAAATTGATTCTCAACAAGGTTATAAAAAGATTCAATACATTGTCTAACTTCAGATTTGTGTTTGAGCAAGTAAACTTAAGTGCTTCTTGAAAAATCTTCGACAATTGTCAAGAAATATTTGGAATCATCATAGGCCATGGTAGAACATGGCCCCCAAATGTCACAATGAACAAGTTCAAATGGATGATAGGATTTATGTTTGCTAGAAGGGAAAGGAAGGTGATGATGCTTAGCTAAATGGAAAAAGAGAACAGGGAATCTGATTACTATGGATATCATTATCCTTTACAATATGATCATTAATGAGTTTAAGTCTGGAATGAGAAATATGTCCTAAACGATAGTGCCAAAGGTTGGATTCATGGATATTGTTAATAACAGCAGTGGAAGCAAAAAAGTCTTTATTAATCAGCATGACCAGTTTATCTACTAGAATTGAAGGAGAAGCAGCTTTGTTCACAAGATGGTAGACGCCATTTCTAACTTTACCCAACCCAATTGTTGTCCAAATGACAAGGTACTGTATGAAACAACAATTAGGGAAACAAACAAGACATCAGTTAAGTGTTTCTGTCAATTTTCTGGCTAACAACAAGTTGAAAGAAAAAGAAGGCACACACAAGACATCTTTGAGCACCAAGGTTTCAATAATACGAACTATACCAAACATGTGTTACTCGGACTTCATTACCATTAGGAAGTTTAATTGAATAAGAGACATGGGCTGTTATAGAGGTGAAAAGAGATGTGCAGCAGATCATATGATCTGTTGTACCTGTATCAATTACCAATGGTACATCAGCAATGTCATAAGATTTGCTTATGTAGATTGAGAGACAGAAAGGTATACCAGACATCTTTTGATGCATTCTGATGAGCAGAGGCTGGTTTAAAGACTGCTTGGGCCAGGTTTACAGAATGCATAGTGGGTGTGACTTCCTTTTGCTATAATAAACCAAGTAGTTGTTGATACTGGATTTTAGTTAGGATAGCCTTATCATCGTGGTCATCTTCTTGATCATTGCTCACAACATTTGCAAAAGATGGACTTGTCTTGGCTTTGTTGTATAGCTTGTGGCCAGGCGGGTTGCCATGGAGTCTATAACACTACCCAATAACATGGCCAGTCATGTTGGAATGAGCACAAAATTGTGATTTTACATTTCCTGCCTTGAAATAGTTCTCAAGGGTGTCCAGAGACCTTACAATGAGAGCAGTAGGGTCTGGTTTTGTTGTAGTTTTAAGTTGGCTTGGTGTTGGATTTGAGATTAAAATGGAATTTACGAGTAGCAAGAACCATGGATTCAGATGTAGGGTTGCTGTAGGCCATTTGGTGTTGTCTCTCTTGTTGTTAAGTAAGAGAAAATACTTTGTTAATGGTAGGCAAGGGATCAAGCAGCATGATCTGATCCCTTACATTACTATAGACCTCATTCAAGCCCACCAAAAATTGAATCACACGGTTCCTTTGATACCTATCCAACAGAGTTTTTAATTTTCTACATTCACAGTTAGAAATGGAATCGTATACTGAGAGTTCATCCCCAAGCACTTGAGTTTTCCATAATAGACAGTAACATATTCGTGTTCCTGAACCAAATTAGCTAAGGCCTTTTGTAATTGAAAAATCCTAGGTCCATTTTTTTGTGTAAACATGTCATGTAGTTCTATCCAAAGCTCTCGAGCATCATCCATGAATATCAAAGAAGATTTGACTAAGGCAGTTACAGAGTTTTGAATCCATGAAACCACCAAGTCATTGCATCTCTCTTGTGAATGATAAAGGGGATCATTCAGATCTACAGGCCTAGTGTATTCTCCATTGATGAATCCTAGCTTGTTTTTGGCTCTAAGAGCTCCTGTCATTGCTCTAGACCAAGATACATAGTTTTCTGTGGTTAAAAGGTCGCTTACCAGAGTGACAGCAGGGTTATCACCATTCTCCAACCTGTAAGGATTTGTAACATCACTAAAGTTAAGAAAACAAGAAGGTTGGCTTTGGGTGACTGGGCAGTTGATTCACTTTCAGATGAAGATTTTTCAAATAAAAAAGGATTCAGCTGAAATGTAATGAAAGAAAAATGAAGGAAGAAGAACTACTTAACGTTTTCATTCCATTGAAGATTGAAAGTATATTGAAAAAACAATTAACAAAGAGTTACATATATACACAAAAGGAATAACAAACTCTAACAGAATACAAGTCAGGATCGTGCTGCACATGCTATTGTCTCCTAACTAACTATCATCTAACAAAAAATGATTTTCACTATTTTACACAAAGGGGACGACTAGCCATTCTCCAATATCGTACTTGCTCTTGCACCAGCTGCAGCATGAATTATTTCTTGGTCATCGTTGCTGGGTACTTCATGCTGCAATACATATGCATGATGTCAATTCATTCAAAATCGTTTCACCGCAAAGGTTTACCTCCCGATTTTCTCCAATTCTCTTTAATTCAAGGAAAATACCTGCATACGTAAACGCACAAAACACACATAGAATTTTTTATAGGTTTTGGACTATTTTAAGGAGACCCACCGATCTGAAATTATTATTTAAGAAATTATATTTTAAGAATAAGATGAGGATTTTTTACATTTTTTTTTTCAAATTTATCGTTATATATATATTCTTTCAGGAGAAATCATGAAACAGTTGAAAGCTTACCTTCGAGCTTAGCCTTCAAGTTATTTAGGAGCAAGTGCTTGAATTATCATTCACGGTGTTTAATTTTCAATTTACATTGATAAGAGAATTTTATGTATAACTAGATGTTGGATTGACTAAGGAGTAACAAACATTCAATTGGGCACAATTTGTAATACTCATCCCTCATCATTAACAATTTCAAGTGACAGTTGGGTATTGGACCACGGTGGATGGATTCTATAACATCCAAATTTTCATAAATCTTGAAGTGTTACTAAAAATTTAATTTCAATTTTCTTTAAGTTAATTGTGAAAATTGTTACGCCTCAAAATTGAGGCTAAAGAAGAAGCCTACACCCCAAAATCGAGGCTCAAGTAAAAGTTGAAGCTCTTTGTCCCGAAGCTCTTCACACTGAAAACCTCCAATACGAAGCTCCCTTTGGTTGAAACCCTTGCTGTCTTTTAGATGATCTATAGGCAATTTTTAGGAATGATTGATGTAACGTTTGTAATAATGAATATCAAGATTGTTAGTCTAGTGTATATGATGGCTAACTCATTATCAATGTATTAAATGCATAGCAAATTGAGTGATATGAGGCTTCGACTTGAAGATGAGAGCACGGGGGGTTCTTATCCAATTGTTCTCACTTTGGCCATATTCCCATAAAAGTAAGCAATTTTTATATCATTTGAATCTAATGCAACTCTTTACACTTCAAACAATTCTCTATCTTCTCTCTTACTTATTTCATACTTATTTGATTGAGTTTATATTTTTTTCACCTTGATTGAGTTGTTTGTAATTGTTAGTTATGTAATCACCTTTGATCATATTATCATACTCGAACATTTTTGTCTCGGATCATAGAGCATCTCTCACGTATATAAAAAACGTCATTTTCCGTCTGAATCTCCAATTAAAACGTTTAGAAATTTGCTTATATCGATGCAAGTGAGCTCGGCATTTGTTATCCACGTGACCATTATAAAAAACGAGGACTATAAAAGCGATAAAAAAATTATATAAAAATTATATCTTTCGAATTAAACGAAATCAACTAAATATTAAATAAACATGTCCTTGAACAAAAATGAAACTAATTAATTAATTGAAAAATAGAAAATTTAATGCTTTTAGTTATTCAAATTCTCTGGTAATCTGCATCACCGTCTTACTATGGTTTCAATCAACTTGAACTAAACTCTAAATTATTGTAAGAGTGTGAGCATTTAAAAATGTTCATTAAGATACGCGCAATTTTCATATACAATTATATAACAATAAAATAAATATTTCATACCACTTTTTTATATGAAGTATATTGATGATTAAGTGAGACACCCATCCCGTAGTCATTTCGAATTCTCCAAAAATTTCACATTTCGTTATAAAAATCCAAAATAGTTCATATGTTATTAGGTCGAAGCCGAATGTCTACCAGTAATTCATGCATATTTAATTAAATACATAAAAGTATAAGGAAACGAATACAAGTTATATACCTTACCTCGATAGATCAAACAAATTTTTGAAATAAATATGAATGCAATTAATCTGACTTCTCTCTTTGATCGTGGCTCTCTATTTCTTTTCCACGGTGAATTTCGCTGGACTTTATGGAGTATTTTGAAATAAATTTTTTTTTTTTTTTTGAGGAAAATATAGTCGTATGACCAAAAGTTAGAAATATTTTTCATGTAAAAAATTATCAATCGAACACTCTGAAAATATGAATTTGGATGAAAAAAAATGATATTTTCCATGAAAAATAAAGCTAATCAAACACACTCTTAAACCTTTATCCTAATCAACTAAAAACATTAGCTTATATTTATCTAAAACACACATGTGATTGCCAACCGTTTTAAAATCAATAATCAACTAAATCAAATTGAGTTTGGAATTAACTAAGAGAATTGTACTAATAATCAAAAATAATCTGCCATCACTTGTATAATCTGGATTATCTTCAAAAAAGAATCCTCTAATAGAATTTAAAAAAAAATAATAAAAAAATTAGGTTAGTTTAATTAAAATTTTGTTTAAATAAAAGGTAGCCTAATCACATTAGTCAACAATTTCTTCTATATTGGATAGTAAGTGGAGTTTGAAATATATCAAAATAGGATTATAATTAACCATTAACATTTATCATAATCAAAACAGGATTAAATTAACATTTATCATAATCAAAATAAGATTTTCAAATATCCACACTGAAATCATTGCTATTATAAAGATAAAATCATAAATCAAATTTAAATAAATTACCAATTAAAAATAACTTTTTTGAACTTTAATATCTTAAGCCTAACTTATTCGAATTAACTTTTTCTCGAGTTCATGGTACGTCATTCAATACGAAATACCTAACGATCCCAATATTGATATACTAAAATTTGCTATATCAAAATCTAATTATTTGGTTCAAGAAAAAAAGAATTAATACATAATTCGCCTTACTCCTTTTAACTTCCAAATAAAGAAAAAAAGAAAAAAAAGGAACAAAATCATCTAGAATAAAATAATCCTATTCTAAAAAATTTCGGGGCCTTACAATTCGCTCGCCATTGGACTGCAGATTCTTTCCGAAAAAAGTACCTTAAAAATATAGTAATTTTAGGATCTTTAGTATATATATTTGCTGGACGTATTATTTTACTTTTTTTTTTTTTTTGAGAATTAAGCCCTCTTTCGATTTTCTTTATATTTTTTTAACTTGGGACATATTACTTCATAAATTCCAGCATTTTGTTCTTACTTTAAAAATTACTGCAGTTTGTATACTTGGAATTTTAGCAATATTTTAATTGAAAAACGACTTTTTTGGAGTTACATATCATATAGAATGGAAACCATATTGATTGGAGGCTGATAGAATTTCCTATAGTATATTTTGTAAATTGCATCAAACAATAATGGAGAGTACAATTCAATATCTTTTAAAAATATTTCCGTGCCTCAAAACATCGTCGGGATACTAAGTACATATTCTCTTTACCATTTTCAATCTGTTTTCTATTTTCGATTTTTCAAAATAGTAAAAACGCGTTCTCTTTCCTATTTTCGAAAACGCGTTTTTGAAAATAAGTTAAAAATTTACAAAGAAAATCCAAAACGACAAATTTGTCGTTTTTGGTATTTTCAGTTAAAATCAAGCCAAAATTTTCAAAACACGTTTTGGGTGTTTTCAAAACAATTTTTCAAAATACCAAAAAGAACACATTTTCAATAATCTCAAAATGGATACTCAAAACATAAAACCTAAAATGAATTCAAAATTCAAAATTAAAACAAAAAGAGAACAACCCCTAAGTTTTTGATATCTTGTACGTAAAAGAGTTTTACAGTCTCTTTTAAATTTTCAAAATTTTGGATGGATGTTTGCTCTGTTAAATAATTTTTGCAACTCACTGCTGGGCCAGGAAAAAAAATCGTTGATTTGCTGAAATTGTCTGTCTTTCTAAAGTCATTTTCCCCAAACTTTATTAAGTCTACTGTCAAAATATTGACTTTTTTCCATTATTTATCAATTATTTCAAAATCTTGATACTTTCATGAATTATTTATTTTGACAATTAATAGTAAGGAACTCTTTTTCAGTAACATGTCGAGTTGCTAGAACTCGGGATGGTAGACCTGGGCCGACCTAGATTTCGTTGTGGAACCGTATTTTTTTATTCAACTTCTTTAGCCCGTGCAGGCCAGGCCGGAATTGGCCATCCCTGGATAGCGAAGCACTTTGACCCCAATACTGGAAGTCGATTTCAAGCAAAAAAATTCTTGTCCCTTCAAGTCTTTACCAAAACATGTTCAGTCCCTTTAATCTGGAAACCTTTTATGTTCAATCAATGACTTCACAGCCATGTGCTCGTTAAATGTTTCCAGCCTATTATTCTGATTTATGATTTCATATGCACTGCATGATGTCAATTCTAACAGCAATTATCTTGCATAAAGTTTGGAACTATATCAATCGAAGATGCATTTACGTCTTATGGAAGTGAAAGGTGGCATCATATCGTACATCATGTCCCCAGTGGGCACGATATCAATTTCATATGTTTGTAATAATATTGTTGTTCCTAAGTACACTTTTTCTTTATTATTATTATTGTTATTGTTCTCGTGCATTGTGTTAGGTCTTAATTCCTAACCAGGAAAATACATGAAAGAGAGAGAGCGATGTAATTGCAAGCAAGCATTTCCCGAGCATTATAACGTGAAACAAGTGCGCTGCAACTTGTATAAAAAAGTCGTCATGAAACAATGTCGACAATATAAATTACGAACCGATAAGAAATGGGATAAAACAAAAGAGAAATGTGTAATAAATCAATAGAAAAAAATCCAGAATTCAAGTCACTACAAAACTTAGGCTGAGGCAGTATGCTCATTGAAAAAGAGCCTGTTTCAGTCTTCTTGTAGAGTTGTAGTCAACTGTATCAAGGGATTTCCATGGATTCTGATGGAAAAATTACTTGTTGCACAGCCTATGTTGATTCAGCACCGATCTTCTAAGCCTTGACTTTGGTAACAAGCAAATTGCCTTTTTTTACGATATCAACTGCTGTACGGAATAGAAATTCTCAAGAACTTAAAAGCTAAAGAAAAGCCCCATGTTAGATAATTCAATAAATGAATAAATAAATAGCTCACAACGATACGCATGCACAATCTAACGCCCGTGGGCGCACACAAACAGGGAGGGAGGGAGGGAGGGGGAGAGCCTTAAACTGGTAGTAAATCTGGTTGTTTGGGTGGGATGCAATTATCCCTTGGTTCCAAGCATAACACTACTTGAATCTTTTGAAATTTGAAGAACCCGACGGCACATTCAAACTCGTCTAACTTGAGAATAAGATACTTCAAATTCAAGATTCATGTGAATCTAGTTCTTTTTTACTGGCAAAATAGAAGGGAAGAGACTTGAGCAATGGAAATGTGATTATTGCCTTATGAATGTGTTGTTCGAATTTGTGATAAAGGTTACTCAGGTCCAAATATAAGTGGGGACAGCCTATTCTCATTTCTTCCCATGAAGGTGGAGAAAACTTTAGAGAATTCCAATTGAAAGACTTTTACTTTTACATTTTTTTTTTTTTTAATAATGGTTGATGTTCGGGCCAACTTGCGCGCACCTCGACTAACCCCACGGGACCTTGAAGTTTACGGCAGGGTACTCACCTCAGTGGCCCTGAAGGGACTTGAACTGGTGAATTAAGGTGAAAAATGAAGAAGATGATCAAACTAAAAAACGATCTATTCCTAGAAATCCTCAAGCCAAACGAGAAATGGTAACGAGGACTTGATCCAACACAAAAGATGGAAGTATGGAATTGGCAGATCAATAGTGGACGAGTGCATGGCTTATTAGCTATTTTGGCCAATCATCAAAAAGGGAATCACTGAGACCTAAAAAGAATTATCTAAAGAGAGATTTCAAACCCCAAAATCATCTCAATTGTATAACTAGAACAAAGGTAGAATTCCCCTAAACAAAAGGAAGGGAAAAGGTAACTCATTTGGTGGATCCCTCTTGTCAAGAAAAAGGAAGTACCTATCTTATTTGAAAATGAGTAGATTAAGTTGATCATATTAAGATAGAATCGAGCAATATACTCGCAGAAAGAAAGATCAAAATCAATGGATTCAAATGATAATGAAAATGAAGATACTCCAAAGTCCTAAGACAATTATCCAATTTAAGCCGCTAAACTGCATATAATTCATTTTCAACAAGAAACAATAAAACAAGGAATAACTAAAATATGTAAGTGGAGGTTAAAACACACTGTCCAATCCCAGAACACATCAAAATTTCAGATCTTCGACTTCCAAACGAAATTTTAACATTTTAATGAATACACCTGACCTTCCCGATAACTCAAGCTTTCAGACGGAATAACAAGCTATGGAGTTGATATTAATTCTCAAATCGGAATGAATTTTAAAATAAAAAAGGAACATGTAAAATCAAGCAAGTTGGCGATCGATTTGTTACCTGGACTGGAGAAAAACCACAGAATGAAGGCACAGAGCACAAGCAAAAGTGGGATGATATGAACGGCGGTCTCGGCAGATCTGAGTCGATTCTTCTCCTTTTTTGCAGGCTCCGATTCCGGATTGTATAACGGCAACTGTTCTGTATCTGTTGTTGAAGATTGATGAGAAAAGAACTCGTCGGAGACTCGAGTGGAGCTCGATGAACGATACATTGTCGATTTAAATCTGGAAAATGGTATTGCTTGCTGGATGTATGAAGGTGGAAATTTGGAGATTGGTTTGAAGAATCTTGAATCAAAGACGCTGACTAATGGCTGGGAGTTATGAAAATTTTACGCGGATTGGGTAACTGAAGAAGTCGGCACGAAAATGTAGGTAACGTTATTCGGCAGGAGACGTGCTTTGACTAATGATATGATCCACATGGCCCCTTTTTCGGGGTTTTGGAGTGCGATTGTGCTAATCATATTGCTTTTGATACGGTAAGATTTGATTCAGTTAAAATTTTATAAATCAATCCCATCTTTGGTACATTAAAATTTTCAATTTTATTCTTCTACTCATTTTTAACCTCACATTTTTCAATAAAATAATATTTTTCATCACATCAATAACTTTTCCTTCCTTTTCAACCACAAATTTTCCATCAATCTACTATTCCAAAATATATTTTTTCAAAATAATATAGCTCAAACACACTACAAATAAAAATTAAATTAAATTACATAAGCATGATGTGATAAGATATGATTTGATCAGATTTTTTTAACCAAACTAAAAAAAATCTCATCTTTTTGAAACCTCATCTATATGTAAATTATTATGTATAAATAGTATTATTCTTCTTGGGAACGCTATTTACATCCATGATTGTTATATATATCCACTTTTAAAAAGAAAATTATACTATATATTTAATCTAAAGTAAATTTACTTGAATAGACATGTATGCAAAAAGGAAAATTCTATTTGTACATAATATGTTACCTAATGTGTGCCATAATTGACAAATGGTGGGCCCCTGTCAATTATGGCACCATTTGTCAATTATCAATTATGGCAAATATTAGGTAAATGGTTATGTACTTGTAGTATAATCCATGCAACAATATTTTCTTGGAGAAAGATACGAGGTAATTATCAGGGTTTGCCGCTTGGAAAAAGACTCGGAAATGATGAGATCAAATCAAATTGAAATTGAGTGTAGTGGCAGTGTTGTTGGCATGGCATTTAACCCTTCTTTTTTTCATCGAGGTATGTGCTATAATTGAAGCCGTGATTCTTGTACGAATGATTTTCGCTACAAATATGGGACTCAAGTTTCTTCAAACAAGTGCTTCACAGCATCCTTAACAAGCCTATGTCATTCTTTGACACTAGTTGGGTAAAATAAGATTTAGGACGTATACAGTTGTTTCTTACTCTAAAAAATTAAATTAACAGATTTTTTTTTTTATTTGGTTTTTTGCTTCATTTTCATTCTACTGTTGCAGGCATCAACTGATCAAACCCGGAGCCAAGAAATTCGTTCAGTGCGCGCACAATTGAAAAGATGTCAAACTTTTTAATAATGATAAAACTAAAATAATATTACAAAAATATTTAAAATAACGTAATTTATAGATTACACTTGTTCTTTATGAGTTTTCATACTTTAATATCGTTGTACAATAACTTTATTATCAATTTTATAAAATTATCTCATTCAAAAAATTGGATTTCTATGCTAAAATGTATTGCCTTTTTGTCTTGTAAAATCTTATTCAGAAAAAGAATTAAGAATTTTTATACTAGAATATATTGTCTTTTAGTCTTACCAAAAAAAAAAAAAAGGAATATTTACATACAAACTTTGTCAATTCATAAGTGTATCACATCGAAGTTGGGAAGATAAAACTTTGATTAGTTATATTACAAGTGCCTATTGCACTTGTCTTTAGCATACTAATTCAACAAATAGGCAAGTGCACGCAAACTTAAGCATACTAATTCAACAAACTTTGGTCCATCCCACCATTGCATTCCAAATATAAACCTTTGCTGGGGTAGTGACGATCCGTTATTTCAGAAAGCTGGAATGGTTTTCCTATAAACCTTGTAAATGCGAATTTATCATAGTTTAACCTAGCAACATTATCAATTATTGGTTTATGGAATTATTTATTGAATTGTGAGGATGTTGACATTACGTGTAAAAGGGACGAATGTAGTATTATTTTAAAATTTTGAAACTGTAATATGGATAGATTGAGAGTGTAATAGATATATAAAAATGGTGTTGATGTATAGTGTTTAAATGAAGGATAATTATATTCACACAATATTTTTTTTTATATCTACACAATATTTTAGATACAAGAAAGGTTTGCAATAGTTGCCCACTTTGCTTTTATGTCGTCTACTTTTTCTCGTCAGATGTCATTCTTATCCTTCAATTAATTAACATACTTTGTCTCTAACAACAATTTTTATCAAAATATTCTACTAACGTGCGTTGAAAAGATTGGCAAATAGTTTATTTAATTTTTGTATTAGTTATTTTTTTCAATTATTTAAAAATACGAAAGACAAATATGTCCTTTTGGCCTTTATAACAAATATTTTGGGTGAAAATCATCTATATAGACAAGATATGAAAATTAATAGAGGGTTGATGATTAAAAAAAAAAGTTTAAGAAATTAGAGAACTAAAGTGTAAAAATAAGAAAATTTTAGAGATATCCATTGTAATTAAAATGTGGTACGTGAACAAAAATTGTGATGTGAATATATTTACCCTTAAATGATTGAATTTCTTAAGGACAAAGAGGGTTGATGATTAAAAAAAAAGTTAAGAAATTAGAGAACTAAAACGTAAAAATAAGAAAATTTTAGAGATATCCATTGTAATTAAAATGTGGTACGTTGAACAAAAATTGTGGTGTGAATATATTTACCCTTAAATGATTGAATTTTATAAGGACAACATTAGAATATAAGGTGAATGGAAATAGCATTTTTGTTTAAATTTTAATAGGGATAGATATAGAATATGATAGATATATAACAATTGTGGATGTAAATAGTGGCACCCTTCTTTTTTATGAAACCCTTTTGATTTGCAAAAGATTATATAAATGGTGATATACAACGAGTATTTTCCTTCGAAAAGTTGCTTTTATAGAATTGGATAATTTTTTGAAGGAAAACTAATCTACTTTTAGTTAAAAAAAATTTATTTT
Organism: Fraxinus quadrangulata; assembly: GCA_903798255.1. NCBI lineage: Eukaryota > Viridiplantae > Streptophyta > Magnoliopsida > Lamiales > Oleaceae > Fraxinus > Fraxinus quadrangulata. The sequence continues at coordinate 57,798 of CAIGRB010058719.1, forward strand.
TATTTTCTTAAGAAATATCCCTTTTTCATTAAAAATATTATACATGTACGTCATTTAAATTTTTTTTTTTTAAATATTGCATTTTCATTTGAAATTAATATTTTAATTTTTCATTATAAAACAGTATTTCTATGAATTACATATTAACGTAACTTACATTTACTAAATTACTCGTAAATATCGTTAATATATTTTAATTTTATTAAGAAACAAATAAACCAATGAAAAGCTAGGGTAGAACCTCGAAGTGGCTTGAAGAGTAGCCCGAAAAAGGAAAAGTCGTGAAGACGACGACTCGCCGTCAAGCACGGTGTGAGGTTGATTACACCACAATTCATGTTTTCCTTTTATTGTATGGTAAATATATATATATATGTTATTATATTTTACTTTTTATTAAAAAAGAAACTTTTTATATGAGTTATTCCTTGTGAATATAATGAACACCATTTGCTAGCATTACGTTACCAACACAAGTAATAAATTATGTTACCCGTATGAAACAATTTCACACCACTGCCTATCAACACCACCACCACCACCACAAAATGTGAATATCACATTATGTTACTCGTCTAGCACCATTTTGAACCGCTATTTTGCTACAAAACACACAATGTGACAAAAAAGACCAATTCAATGAGATACGCTTGTCTGCGTTATGTAGGAAAATGACATGACGATACGAGGCTCTCATTGGTAACGTTCTCAAGCGTCTCATACATTATATGGCTCTATGTTTAGGTATTGACACCATCCATCTGGAGAAGATGGGAGGCATGCATCAATTTTCTTGAGCAACCTATAATTCTCCGCTTAATGGACATTAGAGCCCTCAATCTAAACTCTCGAGGTTGGTACCTCAACCTTGCAAACCTTCTGTGTCCCGGCGTTTTTGGGCAATAAACCCCTCCGGCCGAAGACTAGTTCTCTCAATTGAATTACTTCTTCCAAGTTACCGGGGATAGTTTCCTTAGTCGCTCCAAATTTTCATCCAGAGTTATTTTTCATCATCTTATTTTATTCAATCTAGTCCTCTTTCTTCGTCTAACGCATCGCATGCTAAAACCATCAACCCAAAACACGAGTAATAAATAATCCTACTAGTCTAAAACCACTTCGCACCACTACCTACAAACACCGCCACACTAAAACACAAGTAATACATTATATTACTTGTCTAACACTACTCTGCACCAATGTCTATCACCATTACCACAAAATAGAAGTAACACATAACATGCACCACTACTACCATAAATCACAAGGAACACATTATGTTATTTATCTAAAATCACTCAACACCATTGGCCAACACTACAAAACACAAGTAACATATATTTTATTCATCTGAAACAACACCACAACTAGAAAAGACAAGTTACTCGTCTAACATTACTCGGCGTCATTGTCTGCCACCACTAATATAAAACATAAGTAACACATTATGTTACTCATCTAAAATCACTCACACACAATTGAATGCCACCATCACCACCACAAAATACGATAAACATATATGTTATCATCTAAAACAACTCATCCATCTTTTAATCAAGTTCATAAATTGCAATAAAATAGACTAGAAAAATTGAGGTTGTTCTCTCATATTGCTCAAGAGACAAATCATAGTTATTCTACAAGAAAGTAAAAAAAATTCTTTTTTTCCTACTATAGAAGCCGAATACATATATTTGACTAAACACTCCCTCTCACCAATCATTATTTCTCGGTGAACACAGTTTTCTCAACATCTTATCATTGGTCAGTTGAAAATATTCGCTTGTTAACGATAATTTTTTCACCCTAAGTTAATTGTCTCAATAATCACTAAACTTGGGTTAACGTCTTCGATTGCTCATAGCATTTTAATATGTCGAGCTTTGTCTATTAAACTTTTCAAAGTATCGAACGTTACTCACTGGAATCACTTTCATTTTGCTTTTCTAAAGAAATAGTTGACTTGGCAAATGGATTTCGCATTTCGTGTCCCATCACCGTTAGATGACCAATTACGAAAAAGGGACAGTACACGTAAGGCGTCTTTGATTGCTTATTATACTTTGACAGACATTTTTAATTACTCACTATACTTTAAGTTGGTTGAGTTATGACTACTAAACTTCTCAAAGTGACACTGCGATGATATGTAAACATGTCTTTTTATTATTATTTTCTGTGTTTAATGTTGTGTTATTACGTGTTTCGAAAGTTCTTTCTAGACTAGACATTTTATTGTAGTTGTCATGTTGAATTCTAGAAGTAAAAAATTTAGGTATTTTTGGAAATATATTGTAATTCATTAAGAATTTAATATGTTTGAATGTGTCCGATTGGTGATATACTTGTATATATATTTTTAGTTTCATCTAATAGTGAAGAGATAATATATTTTCATATTATTGGTACCATTTGTTAGGTCTAAATAAGGTTTGACAAGTTATGTGTTCAAATATCATTAAATCAAGTTACAATTGGGGTTGAGTTGATGGGTGTTGGTATTTGGTTAAGTGGTGCTTGATGTATGCTCGATGAACGTCCAAAAGGTGATGAACGCATTCCAAAACTTGGTTGCTCGATAAACGTCCATAAGGAGCACGACCACAATGCACTCAATGAACGTCCAAAGGGCGCATTAGCACATTTTTTTGGAATAAAGCGCACTCGATGAATGTTAAATGGGTGCTCGAACGCATGTCCATGCGGGAGAAACCTTATTTTAGTTATTTCAATATCTAAACACTCGTAAACCACCTAGAACTGTGAAATACAGTTGATAAACAACAAAACTCATTTATTTCATCGTATGTTGAGAGAAAAGAAATAGAAGAGAAGAAACAAATTGTAATCAAAATTCTTATCCACATTCAAAAAATCAAAACATTGATAAATCCTCTACCAAATAGCCTTCAGAGTTCCGATGGATATGAGAGGTGATCGGAGTTTCGGTTAAGAAAGAATGAGTTCGTTCTTGGAGATTCACAAGGAAAAAGAAGTCCAAAGGTCTTGGAGCAGTGCTTGTGCACATAATTAAGGAGTTCATCAGGTAATTACAGATTGTGAGTTAGAATCTACTAAGATTTAATTGTATCTGGATCAAATCTGTAAGTTCAATCATTTTTAATGGATCATCTGATGGCACGAGGTGCCCAATGGTTTTTCACTTAAGAGTTTTTCAAGGAGTTTTCTTTCGTAAATAATTTTTGATGTTATTTACATTTTATACATTTATTTACTTGCTTATATGATTGCCGTGCCACAGTTTATTTTCTATACATCTAGACTAGATAATTCGTGACATGTTAAAAGTTAATTTTATTAATTTATATTCCGCATAGCACACGTATTCACCCATCTAGGTGTTAAGTGGATCGAAGTATCGCATTTTTCACCATTAATGTCGCATGATCTTCTACACATGGAATAAAATAAGATAATTAATAAATGGTGTAACAGTTCAAATAGTAATGATTGAACGAAGTTGCCTTAAGTGAAATCATATCAAAGTATGTTTTCCCAATTAAACAAAATTTAAGTAAAAGTAACAATAGGGAATGATGGTCAAGTTTGATTTGATTGTGTCCCATATTATGTTCCGTCAATGAAATAAAAATCAATAAAATGTTCGGCCTTGAAAAACTTTCTAAGCACATAATAATAACAGCAACAATAGAAAATAAACAAAATCCATGTTTCCATATCATGTCGGCGTTACTTTAAAAAGTTTAGTGGCCAAAACTCGATTAGCTTAAACTATAATGAATAATCAAAGACACATGCCAAAATATATTGAGCAATCAAAGATGCATTGCTTACAAGATATGTCCCTCTTTTCATGCTTAGGTATCTAATGGTGGTGGGGCGCTAATTGTGAAATCAGTTTCTTAGATCAGCTATTTTATTAGAGACACAAAATGGAAGTGATTACAGTGAGTAACATCTAACATTTTGAGAAGTTTAGATGACAAAACTTGACATCAAATAGTATAGTTGAGCAATCAAATATGCTAATCTAAGTTTAATGATTATTGTAACAATTAATTCTTTCAGCCCTATACCTTTCCTATTTACAATAAATAGCAAACACTGATCATTGAGCAAACTATTGCACTTTGGAATCAATCTTACTGACACTTTTTCATGCTGACTTGAGATTAGTCAAAGAGTTAAGCATAGACCCATTCTTTTTCAAGTCAGATATTCGATAGAGCAAATTTTGAGCGAGGGATCAGCTTAAAAATAGCTAAAAGATTGACATTCACAATGTACTAAAACTAAATATAGTGTGGTGGCCACCATCGATCTTCTACTATAACTAGATACGGTTTGGTAGTGATTTTGGTGATACGAAAGAAAAGAGAGGAGGTGGTGGTGGTGGTGGAAAGAAGGCGATGTTGCACAGATCTACGTGTAGTAGGTGACAAATCACAAATTTGTAATGGATAAATGGTGTGGGGGTGGTGGCAGAAAGAGAAAAAAGAGAGGTCATTGTGCACGTATTTGAGCGAAGGAGATCATATATTGAACAAATTTGTGGGACAAGTGTCACAAATCATTGCAACGGTGGTTGGCATCAACACAGTCATCGAAGGTGGTGGTCCATGGTGTTAAGGTTTGTAAGATGAGAACATTTTAGTTTCTTGTATTTTGTTTTAGAAATTGTAAATGATTTTTTTTTTTAAAGTTTATATAATAGAAAATATAAGTATTTATTATAAGGTTTTGTTTGACAAATTATTATTATTATTTTTTTAAAGAATGAGTTTTTGAATAGTAAATTTTTGTAGAATGTGTTGTTAAAAAGTAAAAAAATGTTTATATACAGAATGATTTATTGTGAGAATGTATAGTTGAAATTAGCATAAAAAAAAGTTTTAAAAGAATGACCGTCAAACAAGAGCTTAAATGTAGAGTAAAAATTAAAGAATTATAAAAGAGGGTATTTTTCAACATTTTAGGGAAAAATTTTCATTGATATAATTAAACCTTTTCTGAAAGTACTTTGTCAGAAGAGTTTTGACATGAAATTGGCTTCATGTGACTTCTTTAGAAAGCTTACTATACGAAGTAAAAGTAAAAATTTCAAACGAGTTTTAAATATCAATTGAAATTGAGACTGCCCCTGTTTGGGATCCACTAAAATTGAATTTTGAGAAAAATGTGTTTTGAAATAGTTTTTTTTTTTTTTTTTTCTAGAATGCGTTGTTTGAAATTTTGGAAAATTTTTGAATTTTTGTATATTATCATTTTATTGAAAAATATGATTAAAAATATATTATTACAAAAATAGGGCCCAAACAGTCAAAACAATATCAAGTTTCTCATTATTAGCTTCAAGTGTCTATTTTTGAATAATATTTTTTTAAAGAATGTGTGGTTGAAAATAAAGTAATTTTATTGATTTTTGTGTAGAATATTTTATTGAGTGAGTGTGTGGTGGACAATTTTACTGTAGCAAATAATTTTTTGAAATAATGGTAGACAAAGGGACTATATTTCATCGAGTGAATTAAGCCCTTGTTCGATGAGTGAATTATGCCCTCGTTTGGTAGCCTTTAATTTAAAAAATTATGTTTTGAATGGTAACTTTTAGAGGACATGTGATTAAAAAATAGAAAAATATTTGAATTTACGTATAAAATATTTTATTGTGTTAATGTGTGATTGAAAATGAGTATGAGAAATAAATTAAAATAAAGTAAATTAAATTAAAGGTCACCAAACAGAGGTAAATTAAATTATTTTCACATTTATTTACAAAATATGAAAAGCTTTAGTCTTACCAAACGTTGACACTTTTTGGATTTCAATTAAGGGTTGTGGGAATAGGCCTCCGGGAAATGCTAGATGGTGTACAACTAGTTTGACAGCCACCCTCACATGGGGGGTAGGGCTTGCAATTTTAAAAGTCGATGGGCGGTGGTTTCACGGATCGCAGGTTTGGCTCCCCGAGGTACTACGCCTCAAGGCCGCCTTCCCCTCATTCTGAGGCTGATAAGTTCGAACAACTGGAACACACACACGCTATGTGTAGGATGTTAGGGAGAATACCTGCATATGATCATATATCATTAGTGCACTCTTTGGTAAAATAAGCATCACGTCTTGTTGTTAGTATACTTGCCGTGCCAAATGGGAAGATAAGTATTCTCACTGCGTGACATTCTCCCCCATTCGAATTCGCTTACGTCTTCGTAGCGAGAAGTGAGTTTCGCATCAACGCGCATTCGTCTCATTGCAAGAATAACAACGGCACCACCAAAATGGACGGGCATTCACAAACCCGCAGTAACTCGTACTTTCCGCCTCCGACACCAACTTTCACCATATGCCCATTTAAGCATTAGTTCCTCGGATGGACGCCTTTCAAACCGCAGCGCCTCAGCACATATCGAATAAAATACACAATCTTCATCATTGTGTCCTGCAATGTACGCTCCTCAAAATTCCTTGAAAGGAACATAGGCAATTGCGTAACGCTGCCCTCTTCATCCATCTTCCCCACATCTTCCTTCATCGTGTTCCGCCAGCTTGCTTACACGATCCGTGGCCCAAAATCTTTTCTCCACGAGAACACACGACATTATCACATAACAACGCCGGATGCTCGAGCGGTCCCGCTCTGATACCAACTTTCACGGACCGCAGATTTGACTCCCGATGTACTACGCCTCAAGACCGCCTTCCCCTCATTATGAGGCCGACAAACTCGAACAACTGGCACACACACACGCTATGAGTAGGATGTTAGGGAGAATACATGCATATGATTATATATCATTAGTGCACTCTTTGCTAAAATATGTCTCACTCCTAGTTGTTAGCGGGGATTGTCGTGCCGAATGAGGAGATAAGCATTTTCACTGCGTGACACCATGTGAGGGGACTGTCAAATTGAGTGTACACATTCATAGGCCTCCCATTTGTAGGGAGCTCCATGTGGCACCCTGGTTGTAACGATAAGCTCCTATTTGATAAGACTAAAATTAGATTCTTACATCATGTTTCATCCACATTCTTTTAAAAATTTATTTTTTCAAAACTCATTTTTAATCAACATTTTTTAATAAAATAATATTACACAAAAATTCAAAATTTTTTCGTATTTTTTAACCACATATTTTTCATCAAATCAATGTTTAAAATGCATTCTCCGCTCAATAATGTACATCAAACAAGATCTTAGAAGATTGTGATAAAAATTAATTAAATGTGTTATTAAAATTTTGTAAGCATCGTAAAGCCCCTTGTTCGGTACAAAAAAAAAAAATCAGAGTTTAATCTAAATCGAAATCTAAATCAACAATTATTTTAGTTATACATTTTATGGAACTACAACTTTTTAATCATACATTTCATCGACTTTTATTAAAATTTAGATTTTAATCTCCATTAAGCACGAGCAAAATATATGATCAAAATTAATTGTCGAGATTAAAATTTTAATTTTAATTCCTAAATAGAGTTAAATAAGTTATTAAATATTGGCAGCAAGTTCAGTGCCTATCGAGTTGTACTAGCATTTTTAAGAGAAAATGAATAAAAGAAAGAGTAGAGAAACAAATTTTAAAAAGAAAAATAAAATAGAAGGGCATGTTCGTAAATGGAGTACAGCGCATGACACGCGGCAGGTACTGCTTTGCTTTGCCACGTCACGGCCACCATTTTCACACTTTTAGACATTTTCCTGGAAATTCAAAACTCCTCATCCCCACGATCTTTCCAATTTCAACTCCCTCTATAAAATTCTCTCTATTCCCTCCAGCGACGATTCATATTTTCTGTTATACCTTCACCGGAGTCCTGAAGTGCACGTTCATCTTTTCGTCAATCTCT